>JAPYZL010201950.1:0-12311 GCA_030522825.1 Platygaster orseoliae | reverse complement strand
TCAAATTTCATTATCCTATAACAGATGGCGCAACTGTTCAACTCTACTATTACCCCTTGTCGATAAGGCCAGAAACTTTTCAAATGACCCTCGTAGAATACTTTAGTTTTAAATAAGATTATTAGGTTATAGCTTTTTTCGTGCCAGTGAGTAAGAAGTTGATTGCTCGCTGGTACGAAAATAATTTTCTCCGCCGCAAGAGCGAGATCACTCGTTTTGGCTCCGCTAGCTCGAATCGAAAATAATCGATTCTCGGTCGGTCCGTATATCAGCTCCCGTTTAGTTGGTAATAGCGACCGCTTACGCGCGCGATTGGCAGTTTTTGATACTACAGCGGGGTAACTACTCGTTCTCCTTCATTTCTTTCGGAGAAGTATTTTTTTAGAAAAATTTTTTTCCAAAAAAATTTTTTTTTCAAAAAATTTATTTTTTCAAAAATTAAAAAAAAATGTTTTTTTTTCAAAAAAATTTTATTTTCCGAAAAAAAGTTTTATCATCGAAAAAAATTTTTTTTTCAAAAAAATTTTTTTTTAATACCGTTTCTTGTTGCTGTTATAAAGACCTCGAATCGATTATTATCGATTCTCGCCAGCGAAGCGCCAAACTCGCTCTCTCGCTCTTGCGGCGAAGAAAATAGTATGTACACCTCGGGGAAAACGTGCGTTTCCGCCTTGTACAAAGTTGACTACTCCGAGGCTACACCTCGCAGCACTCGGCTTCATCTCGTGCTCGGTGTAGCCACGTCGTTGTCAACTTTGTACGCGGCCCGGAAACGCCCATTTTCCCGCTCGGTCTACAATATACTATTTCATGTTGAAGGCTCTAAAATCGTGATTTAACGTTATGCACCAGCGCATTTTTGCGCTGGTGCGCATAATAGCTGCGAGGTGTAGCCTCGGAGTTGTCAACTTTGTACAAGGCGGAAACGCACGTTTTCCCCGAGGTGTACATACTGTTTTCTCCGCCGCAAGAGCGAGAGAGCGAGTTTGGCGCTTCGCTGGCGAGAATCGATAATAATCGATTCGAGGTCCTTATAACAGCAACAAGAAACGGTATTAAAAAAAAATTTTTTTGAAAAAATAAATTTTTTCGATAATAAAATTTTTTTTCGGAAAATAAAATTAAAAAAAAAATTAAAAAAAAATTTTTTATACAATTTTAGTGCTTAAAATATGAATATTGTTTTCTCTAGCCTGAAGTAAAACCTGAAAATTTGAACATATATTTATTGCGTTTATTGAAATAACTTTTGAGTTTTTGATGATTCGTATGACTGTTATATCTTCAGGTTTCATCCATACTTTGGAATTGTGATAGTTGTCACTTCGCAAAAAAACTGTAAACGTTCAGGTATATATGCATATTTATATGAACATGTATCTAGTTACTACAAATAGATATTTATGCTACAAGGAAGAAAAAGGATGATTTCAACGAGTGCAAAGTTGGGCACGAGCGAAGCGAGTGCGCAAGTGCACTCGTTGGAATCATCCTTTTCGTCTCGTGTAGCAATATTTTTTTCCATGCATGTGTAAAAGTGGCTACTTCATTTTTATGGAATGCGGAATGAAACCCTCTTTTTGGAGTACTCGGAAATCAACGGGAGTTATCAATAAAACCCTAGAGAAATATTCATAAATCCCGGATCACAGGGTAGAAAGTTGCCTGATTAGTGATTTATGAGTGTTTTCCATGGATTTATTGATGACTCCCGCTGGTTTTGTGGGTACCCCAAAGAAGGGCTTTTGTTTCCGCATTCCATAAAAATAAAGTGGCCTTTTTTACGGATTCACGGGAAAAATGAATTTACATAACTTTTTTAGAGCTGAGGAGAAAAATGAGTAGGTATAATCAATATAAAAAAATTTACGCCAATGCGTTCGATGATTATTGGCAAAAATTAAACAAAATAACAAAATAAAAAATAATGATATGAAATCGTGGGCCAGACCATATTATATTCAATTTCACTTTCTTGGCACAAATACTACATAATAATGAGAAAAAGAGAGAGACTGCGGTTATACACGTTTTCATATTTACACAAGTCCCACACTTGAATGCAACAAAAAGGCCCGACAACCTGCTAATTTATTGTTTTTATAATCAATTTTTACATTGATAATTCAACTGCATCTTAGTATGAAAGCCTAATGACTGCTAATGATTCAGAACGAATCGATCATATATTAGTTATACTGATTTGGCACAAGTCAAGTTGAAACAGTGCCGAATTTTCATGTTAATTTTTTGTAAGTGACTACTTTTTGTATCACAACTTATCACGATCGATCGTTCGCATGATATGAATTGGAAAATCATCACTGACTAAATATATTATTTTTTGATTTCACGATAAGAGAAGTATTGATAAAATACATTAATTTTTCCTCACAATTCAGATAAAATTTACTGCAAAAAAAGCAGGTTGTCGGGCCTTTTTGTTGCATTTAAGTGTGGGACTTAAAACATGTAGAAAATATGAAAACGTGTACAACCGCAGTCTCTCTCTTTTTCTCATTATTATGTACCTAGTATTTGTGCCAATAAAGTGAAATTGAAGAATATAATATGGTCTGGTCGACGATTTCATATCATTATTTTTTGTTTCGTTATTTTTTTTTATTTTTGCCAATGATTATCGAACTAATTGGCGTAAACATTTTCATGTTGATTAAATAAAAAAATCAAAACTTTCATACATTTTTTTTGTTTTGTATTACCCGACAACTATTTTTTTAATTTTTTAAAAATTTTTTAATGGGTATATCACTTTTTTTTTGTAATGATGGGTAATCCACCGTATTACACGGAGAGAAATTTCATTTTAAAAATTACTACATGTGTTTAAAAAATACTACTGTTTGGTACAAATTCACAACATTTTATATCATTCTTGTACTATTGCCGATTTTCTATTTAACTTTGCTCCATTCCATCAAAAATTACAAAACGGCTACTAACTTATCTTAAACAGGATATGTAAAACTTACTAAACTGTGGTTGTATGTATAATAACATATATAAGACTAATTCATAGTATGAAAAATTGATATAATCTATTTAAGGGGGACTTGCTCTTTGTTGAGCAATTTTCGAGCGTATATTTAGAAATTTATTGTGAACGAATTATTTACTCTTTTTGAATCAGTTTTTGTTTTTTTATATTGAGTAAGAACGAATGCTTAACATATGTTTTTTACAGTGTTTTGTCAACCATGTAAGTAATCTCTAGATGACCTTGAATGTGCCTCCTCTAAAACGTCGGTGCGCACGTTTCTGTTCGTATAAAGAATCCAAAACACAAAAAATTTTTTTTATTAACTTACATTATTTTGGCTATCGTTTGATCGAGCAGTATTTGAAAATAATAATTAGTTTCATTTTTATAGCCTATAACGATAAAAGAAAAGTATGGACATTTTGAAGTGAACCTTTTTAACCAGTGCCTGGGGCTCGAAGGGGGAGCAAAATGCGTTATGTGATGTGATGCGACCTGACCTAACTTAACCTCACCTAACCTAAGCACCCCTAAAGTCCCTTTTCTCATTCAAAGTCACATATGATAACCATAGGTTCCTTTTCTTATTCCAAGTTACATATGATAACCATAGGTCCCTTTTCTCATTCCAAGTCACATATCCTCACCATAGGTCCCTTATCTCATTCAAAGTCACATATGATAACCATAGGTCCCTTTTCTCATTCCAAGTCACATATCCTCACCATAGGTCCTTTTCTCATTCAAAGTCACATATGATAACCATAGGTCCCTTTTCTCATTCCAAGTCACATATGATAACCATAGATCCCTTTTCTCATTCCAAGTCACATATCCTCACCATAGGTCCCTTTCTACTATACCAAGACCGCGGAGAAAGACGTAGTTCTACGTCAAAAAAATATAAATCAAAATCAAATAACAAAAACCTTAATGGGGGTTGGCGCGCGGAGTGCGCAGGGGGGCTTCGCCGGCGGGCATTTTTTCTCAGTCATAACATTTTAATGATTGCTTGAGTGTTTTTTTTAAAAGTTTCACTTCTCGCGCAAGGTCTTAAGCTTGGTAATTTTTTTTTTTGTTTACGGTCGCCATTTTGAAAAAAAATTTGAATAATAAAAAACGCTTCGATCAAACGATAGCCAACATAATCAAAATTAATTGAAAAAAAAATGTGTGTGTTTTGGATTCTTTATACAAACGGAATCGTGCGCACCGACGTTTTAGAGGAGGCACATTCAAGGTCATCTAGAGGTTACTAACATTGTTGACAAAACACTATAAAAAACATATGTTGAACATTCGTTCCTACTCGATATAAAAAAACAAAAACTGATTCAAAAAGAGTCAATGGTTTGTTCACAATAAATTTCTAAATATACGCTCGGAAATCGCCGAACAAAGAGCAAGTCCCTCTTAAGATTTCACGAGGCAGTGTTATAAAAATTGACATATTACATTTGAAATCTCCCGCTATAATACACCGCTCAAGCTAAGGAGCAATTCTCTCTCGCAAGGTGATAAAGATTACCGCGCGCAATATATATTCCGCGCTCAACTTATACTAATGTCGAATCAGCCTGTCGTAATACTTCGGCAGTCGTATTGGGCGCCTTTACCAGAAGCCTTAAAGACATTAGCACTCTAATGGCATAGTTCCCCTGATGCATATAATGTTACTTCCGATGGTAAAGGTTAGCTAAGCGTCTACATGGGGCGTGGTTACTATACGTTGACTAATTGGCATGAACGACTAATAAAAATTAATTTCTCCAGCATAATAACGGATGGGAAGTAGCATCCATCCTGATTGGAGAAAACCTCATTTTTTTTCTCTTATTTTTCCCTTTCACCTTATGCCACCTCTTGAAAAATTTTTGCGAATCACACTTTTTCTTAAGAGAACTATATCTACATATTTCTTCGAGGAAACTTGAATGGAATCGAGTTTTAGATTTGAACGTCCAAATCGTTGAAAACCGGTCCGCTTTCGCACAGGTATTCAAATACGCAACGCTTATCGGTCGGCGAAGTGTTGATATTAAGAAAGCGGGAAAATGATGCACAGAGGCTAATACTTAGCGTAAAGATAAGGGAAACCTTTCTTGCCCTGTACTACCCGACAAGAAAGTTCTCCTGAACTTTATCAATACGTACCCCCTACTCCACCCGTCGGGATTCCATTCCTGGGGAAGAAAGGTGCCCTTAAACCTACCGGTAGCGATATCTCTTTTAGCACAAGTAAAGAAAAAGTATGCCAACTTCAAACTTTCCAAAACCCCTTTTTTGTTCGCAAGTCTGGAATACTATACTTATCGACACGAAAGTTCAGAGGCATGGACAGTTTATTTCAAATTAAACAACATTGGTAAATAACTCACAATTTCAACTTTTTTCAGAAACAGATCGATGCTCTGAGAGTTGGTCAGCTCTCTCTGTGTTTCCAGAATCTGTGCCACGAGGTGACCGTGCTGTTGCAGCTGCAGCTCCATCCCATCCGTCGCCCCATTCCGCAGACCAGCATTTGTCTTCTCGTTACTACTGCTCATTTCGAGCACAATCATATGTTCGTCATCCTCCTTTTCGTCCTCCTCGTCATCTTTATCCACCTCCTCTTCCTCCTCCTCTTCTTTCGTGTCGAAATTCTCGACGATAACGCTCACTCCTCCACTTTGTGCGCTTCATAAATGTATAACAATATGTTAGTTATCATTCCGCCATTATCGGAAGATCTAGTGCAAGCTGATTTTACTACACATCTGACTGTAAAAATTAATTTAGTCAGATGTTACAAGGACGGTGAGGTATGTATTATTACTAACAAGCCTTGTTCATTGAGAAGCAGATCAGTCTTGGATCGCAGCCGTGGTGCCGCAGGTCTCGCGCTTGCCGGTCTTGCACTTGGTGGTCGCAAAGAGCTCCTCGGCCTGTTGCTCTGCTGTGTCATTCCTACTAGCGCTTCACCTCGACGCATCAGCGAGCTGCTGCAAAAATCAAGCCGTCGTTCCGTGAAATGAAAATAGTCAAGAATATGCTGAACAAATGGTCTCATTCCAAAAATAGGACCATTCGATTTTAAAAACATTACCGATTTTTATTATTTTATTTTTATAATCTAAACTAATTTTGGTACGCACGTGATTGTTTCTGAAGCTGGCGGTTGGACATGATCGATTTTGTCGCCGCTGGCCATCGACTTATTCGATTCAGCGGACCCAACTTGATTCGCATCTTCTGCTTTTTCTGTTTTATCCTCTTTGATGGTTCTCGCGCTAGACAGATTGGTCCCTGAATTCGGAGCGAGCTCCTCGCTCGACTTTCTATCGCCCTTGATCATAGTTCTTGATAACCTCCTCGGAGCTGCCGATTTTTTGTCCTCTCCAGTTTTCTTTTTCGGTTGCTGCTTGGAACTCGGGACACTGTTCGCCAAGCTGCTATCCTGCTGGTGTTCCTTTAGCTTTGAAACTGTAGAACTGGTCTGGACCGCTGTTTTTTCACGCCGTATCGGAGCAGTGGATTGCCTGTTCCTGCTGCTCTCTTTCGGTTTCTTCTGCTGTCGTTGCTGTAAGTAATTTTAACAGATTTGTATGCTTAATGTAAAGCGAACAAAAATACGCACGAAAATTTTTATTTTTAGTGCTTTGAGGAGTTATTCTACTATCTTTGCAACTTTAAAAAATACACTCGAGTTTCACGAATGTAGAATTCACATATTTGGAATCTAATGAAAAGGAACGGTAGAGAAGCACGTTCCGAACCTCTCCAGATGGACCGTCGATTCTCACATCACGAAATCTTGTTGACCTAGCAGTGTCGTACTAAGTGCAAGGAATCAAAGCGGAATAAGAAGCTTGAAAAGACTTGGTCACTCAGCACATGGATACGGCACTGTCGAGGGACCGAGAGTCGGATCACCTCCGGTTTAAGTTCACGCTTTAACAGATTCACCTATTTATAATTATCCCCCATGCTTTTTAAATGCGTATACGACTCGAGTTCATAATTTTTTTTATGAAAAAATAATTGAAAATAAGTAATATTTTTACACATCAAAGAAGAGGTTTAACATTTGTAGAACATATTTTTTATCTATATTTTGTGTGGAAAATCTTGCCGACCTAGCTGCTTAAAATTGACAATGCTGAAAACTGTTTGACATGATTTAGAAAAAACTGTTTGAATGATCAAACTTAAATTTTGATGGAATACACTACACATGTACAGCTATTGCTGGTAGCAGAATTAGAAATATTTTTTCATATTAGGTGTATACACTGACAACCGAACCTTTTTAAATGAAAATGATGCCTTATCTCTCTGTAAAATAAAAAAAAACAAAAACTTTATCCCGAAGATTCAGCCAATCCTAACCTAACCTGACTAAACCCTAACTTCAAATAGTTAGGTTAGGTTATACTATATGTATTAAGAAATCCCGCCGGATTTCTCTCTATATCAGATCAGGTAATTCGGTCGAATGACTTTGACGGGTTTTCAGTCAAAGTTGTAGACAGAACACGGGGAAAAGAGATCTGTACCACTCACAGAGCTCGCCGCTGTTGGCGCTTTTTAGTCAGACCAACCCGGGAACTATGTTGATTCAACAGCGTCGCTAGCTGTTGGATAAATCTTGCGGTAAACTGCTGCACGCACGCGCGCCGGACAACCAGACATGAGCTGCTCTAACACATACCAATATTCATGTCGTTTTGTACTTCGTATTAACAGTGATTTGTGCGGACATCAAAAAGTTTATAATTCGTGAACACTATTTCATTCCACATATCAATGGTACCGATATGACGTACAATTTCCACGTTTTGCATCTAATAAATATTGACATGTACAGACTACTTAAGAAAACTTCTTCACTTGTTCGAATATGGGATCCCATATTCATTTAAGCTACTGATATCAATGTAAAGTACTATTTAAAAAATAAATCAAATTTTAGTTATCCGTAAAAGTATACTTTCATATAGTAGAATATTGTATTCATAATAAAAAATATAAATGTTTTTTTTTAACTACTTTATCAAACATTTTTTAAAAAATCGCGATTAATCCCCTTTTTTCGTGAAAAAAAATTATATACCTGCTTGAAATTATGATATAAAAATAAATAATTAAGTAACTTTTTGATTTTTTTTGCCCTAAGGGAGATTGTGTAATACTTTGCCAGTGTGATACCTACCCTGGTGGAAAAAATCTGTTCAATCCTATTGAAACCCGTTGATACTGGTACAAAGTTCTAATTGGGAATGGTGCCCTGTGTAAATCAAATGAACGTTTCAATGGGTTCAATCAATATATAAAAACTATATTCAGTGTGTGGCAGGCTACAGACACTAAAATACAGGCAATCTACAGCAACTATAAAAAACCTATAAACTTTACTCTGTTTGGCCTGTACCCTACCACGATATAAATGACGATATCGTCATCCGTCTCTTTACGACACGTCATTCTTATCGTCAACGATATCGTCAGTATGTCGTCAGACGACATCATCATGACGACATCGTCAGTGTTTCGTCAACGATATCGTCAGTGTGTCATCAACGATATCGTTAGTGTGTCGTCAACGATATCGTCAGTATGTCGTCAGATGACATCGTCATGACGATGCATCCGCTGATATCGTCAACGATATCGTCAGTGTGTCGTCAATGATATCGTCATGACGATATCGTCAGTGTGTCGTCAACGATATCGTCAGTGTGTCGTCAATGATATCGTTAGTGTGTCGTCAACGATTCGTCAGTATGTCATCAGACGACACGTTATGACGATAGCAATGACGACATCGTCATTGTTGGTAGGGTAGCTTACATAGGGTTACATCGAGTTGTCAATTCGACAAGTTTGATAATACAGTGTATTTTTGCTTAGTTATATTTACTGGCTATTTCAAAAATATTAACTGTAATTGTTTATAACAAACTTTATCGAGCTGACAAAAAAAAAATCCGTTGGGGCGGAATATATTAATCAGGGCTACTACTATCGATATTGGTACTCGAATTTTTCATTATAATTTTCGAGCCAACTTTTTTTACACAGTGTGTTTGGCTACTTTTCGATAAAAGGCTCATTTGATTCTTCAATATGGTTACTCCTTAATCCTTACAATAATTCATGTTTGACAAAAAAGAGACAAAATAAATTGGGCTGGATTCCATTTCCACATACAATTAATGATCTTCGTAAACTTTTATAAAAAGCGTAATTTACACTTATTTTTAATAATACAACGCTGTAATCAAATGACCGTGGAAATATCTTGATGTTCGTTTCAGATCTCTTTTTCCCGTGCAATCTTTTACTTAAAGGTTTAATACACTCGAGTCATGGCCGCGCAACCAATGTTGACTACCGTTTGTATCGAAATTGCCACCCAGCAGATAATAATCTAATGATTTAACTAAATGATTCCACCAATTTTTTCAATAATAATTTAAATAATTTGTGGGTAATCCATTGAATTTTCCAAATAGAATTGTCAGATGGAATTTCCTGTTGGATCACCTATTGATTTACCAACTGGTTTGACCAAGTGGTTTACCTAATGGATTGATCAACTGATTTACCAACTGGTTTGACCGAGTAGTTTACTTAATAGATAGATTAATATTGAAGGGAGAGGAATCAAAAGGGCCTAACCCACTTTTTGATAAAGCTTATTTTCTTCGCTTATTACATAAAAAAACCGCCTTATGGAAATGTGGGTTAGGCTCTTTTGATTCCTCACCCTTCAATTGATTTAACAACTGATTCGACTAAGTGGTTTACTTAATGAATCGATCAATTGAATAACCTAATAGATTATTCTAATAAAGAACTGTCGGACGTCACGCGAATCTTCCACGGACGTCCCTGGGACGACCCAAGACCCCCTTAATGTCCGTTTTCTATGACTTCCCGTAGACGTCCCAGGGACGTCCGTGGAATTTCCGTGGGAGGTCCCACAGTAGTCCTAGAAATCTATCGAAAAAAAAAATTTTTTTTCACGTTATTGTATTTCTAACACCAAAAATCATGCATTAGAGTTTGTTTTGAGCATTTATTAGCATAATTTGGCAAAAGCAAAAAAAAAAAATCTGCCGCTCGTGAGATTTGAACCCGGAGCGTTGAGAGTGCAAATTCGATACTCCAACACTAATAATCCAAACTAGATTATCAAGTCGAAAATAAAGTTTTTCAGGTAATACATGAGATTTATTTTCGTTTGAATGATTTTTTACATGACAAAACTATCAAACATATCTAAAAAATAGCTTATTTATCGTTTGTTAAAATATTTTATCTAACAGTAATTGAAGAAGCTCGTGATTAAGTTTTTTCCTACCACTTGCAATAACATCGCTGGCCGCGGTGTTAGAATATCGAATTTGCACTCTCAACGCTCCGTGTTCAAATCTCACGAGAGACAGTTTTTTTTTTGGTTTTGTCAAATTATGCTAATAAATGCTCAAAACAAACTCTAATGCATGATTTTTGGTGTTAGAAATACTATAACGTGAAAATTTTTTTTTCTTTTCGATAGATTTTCTAGGACTACTGTGGGACCTTCCACGGATCTCCCACGGGACGTCTACGGGAAGTCATAGAAAACGGACATTAAGGGGGTCTTGGGTCGTCCCAGGGACGTCCGTGGAAGATTCGCGTGACGTCCGACGGACGTCCTAGGGACGCAAGCGGGATAACGCGTGCTGTCCGGGTTTTCATTCAAAGGGCATAGCCGAGTTTCCATGTTGAAAGTGCCCCCAAACAAAATGAAGCTTTGCATTAAAAATATAAAAATTCTTGACACTAATGAATTTTCCGAAATTCGCAGGTCGTAGCCGCCATATTTAATAAGCAATGATAGATTTTGCAATTTTCGTTTTTTGACTTTTGCAGCCAAACTATTTATTCTAAAATTCTGAAAAAATTCACACTGCTACTTGTCATTACTATACATCATTAAAAAATTTTTAGTTGCGAATTCGAATTTTGCGTTTAAAAAAATTCCAAAATTTTTTGCATGCAAATTTTTGCATTAAATTTTACGGCACAATTCTGATTTTTTCTCTTAATATTAGACATCAAGAAAGGTCTCTTACATAATTTTTTCAAATTTTTGCGGGGGTGGACAAAGGTTAAAATTTATAAAACATCTAAAATCAGCCTTTTTGCGTTGAAATAACCGGAGAATCGGAGAAAATCAGAATCGGTCAGTTATGTTTTCGGCGCATCGAAAATTCGGAAAATAAAACTTTTGGAGAAACGCGAAAATCCGGGATTTTGTTGAATCGGGATTATGTATTTTCAGTGAATCGAATTTTTGGCACGTTTATCGATCGGTGGTATTCGTTGAAATGGGATCGCGGCAATTTAAAATTTCGGAGGAACAAAGTTTCGGAGCAATGGGGACTCGGAACATTTTTTTCTCGGTCTTTTTCGAAATTTCGTGGTTAGGACAAATGACTAATTCGGTGTTTTGAAAATTCGGTGAAATGAGTGCGTTCTATTTAGTTAAGCAACGATTTTTGCTGTAAAGAACATAAAAATATGTGTCGGATCACGATGTCATCACTTCCAGATTACTTTCGGATCACTTTACGATTAAACGTGATGATAAAAAGTAGTTATTACATGGTAGCGTCAAACTTTAGCGTCGGCGTCAACGTTGACCGTGGCGCATGCACTGTTTCAAATGTGAAATGCGTAGATTTATTGCGCAGAATTTCCCTTCGCTGAATTCCCGCGTGGTACAATTTACGCATCGACGCTGACGCTTACATTGATGCTCGCATGTAATAACACCTAAAGTGATTGGACCACCTTTGCAAGGGATAAGCTTGGATGGTATAAATACACTGTGAAAAATCTCGTAGGAAAATAACTATACTGAGTGTAGGAAACAATTCGACTTACACTGATTGTCAGTGTCATAAAAAACGTAACCAAGATCGATCATTTTTGATAAGCTTGCGATACAACTACAGGCTAGGAAATCAACTGTTCTGAATACGCTAGAAGCACATACCTGTGGTATAGCATTTTGACTATCTCGGTTAGTTACTTGACTAATTCCGGTATAAGATATTTACCCTTTTATGTTTTTACGAACCTATCGTTATTTTCCTAGGTATAGGAAATAAGCGACACTCAGTGTAGGTCGTACTATTTCATACACTGAGAATCAAGCTAATCTTCCCAATAGGTAGCATAAAGCGGGGTCTACAATGGACGCAGAACGCTGAACGCAACGACGCAACGCAAAAGTTGAATGCAAACCAACATTGCCCAGCTTGCGTTGCGTCGTTGC
>JAPYZL010201883.1:0-31917 GCA_030522825.1 Platygaster orseoliae | reverse complement strand
TTACTGAGCGCATGCGAAAGATTTGCTTTTGTTTTTGGTAATATTATCAGGCTGGAGCTCTCACCTCCCAAATTTACGTTGTAAATGTTTTTTTGGGTATAAAGACTTTAGTAAAAGCTGTTGAAATAGTTCATCTGGAGAATTCGTAAAGTTCAAACAAAACAAGAAATAGTTATGAATGAATTTATAAAGAAAGTTGAAAACTGAAACATATCTACCAGATACACAAGTATTACAATAAATATTTCCGATTTTATTATCCGAGTTATTGATTAAAAAATATTGATTATTAGATGTATACGAATTAGAATGTATTCATTTGTACAAGTGAAAAAAATATTTTTTTTTTTGCATTTGAATTTGAAGTTTGTATACTTGAAAAACTGTCAGAAATCAGTTGATGATACTGAAATGTTAAACGATATGTTACAAGAAAAGAAAAGGAACATGAAAATAATAGATCTATTAAGTTTTAAATTTAGGTTACAAAATTTTGTGATTTCGTAAAATTTTTTGAAAATATATACTATGTGTTGGTCTACAAAAGTAGAGTCTTGAAATTGAGAAAATAGTGCTGAAAATTGAAAAAAAGTAATATTTCAACGTCAAGCATCCATAATATCATCACTTCAGTTCTGGTGTAGGATTATAACAATTATTTCAAGAATCGATCACTCAAAGCAAATAGAAACCAAACCACTACTTTAACTCGTAGTTTATTTCTTTACATAGCTTTCGGCTTCACACAATTCCCTCTTCAGTGTATTTTATAAAACTCTCCTTTTTCAAATCTCGAAACCATCAAATCATCTCAATGAATTGTTTTCTCGCCAGTTCCATCATTATATATCAACTACTAGAACACGAACTAATATTTTACCAGATCCAATTTTATACATGTGAGAAATCTCACTCGTCATTGTAACTGAAAATGACTTCAAACAACGAGCCTTTTATCGAAATCAAAAAAGGAAACCAAAGGCCGTTGTCACGTCATTCATGGTTGAAACATTACTCAAAAGAAGAGTTTTTTGAAATACACTGAAGAGGGCTTCGTGTGGAGCCGAAAGCTATGCAAAGAAATAAACTACGAGTTAAAGTAGTGGTTTGGTTTTTATTTGCTCTGAGTAATCGATTCTTGAAATTATAAAAAAACAGAGCATAATATTTATCTTTATAATAAAACAATAATTTAATAAAATGGTCATTATCGTACTTCATTTACCTAAATTTGAAGTGTGAACATCTTATTCAAGATTTTAAAAAATAAAGAAAAAAATTTATTTGTAATTTCTCTCGGACAGATTTTGAGCAGATATTATACGTTTTAACATCATACACTACGTTTCGGTGAATGCTTATTTAACGTAAAAATTATGAAAATAGTCTCCTTCAGAATTTTCATCATAAATTTCAATCTTGAGAACTTTTCATAAAGAAATTAAAGTTTGTAGAATATTTACTGATGTAACTTACAATCTTCTACAGAACTAGTACAGTTACAGCGTCATAATCGTCATAATCATTCGTGTAATTATAGTCTAGTAATGTAACATACTATAAGATGATTGATTTTTTCACTTGAAAAAAAAAGGTTCTTGAATTTCATGGATGACTATAACCGATTGAAATTTTGAAGTTCAATACTACGTTTAACAACAATTTCATTTCAGAGTCAAAGAATGCATGACTTAATAATGTATAATTTTATATTATATGATAAAAAAACTTGGCAAATAATTGTGAGTTTTTGGAAAAAAAATTAATGAAAAATATCAAAAAATTTTAGAATTTCTAAATTCAGAATTCGACATTTAATTTTGTGATTTATTCTTCGTGTATACAATATAAATATGAAATATTATATTAAATAATAAAGAATGATATATAAACAATAATAAAATATAAAAGTATGTAATAAACAATCATAAAAAATAAAAATTTAAAAAGAATTCAAAAGTTTAAGACTAATGAAAAACTATTTTGGAATTTCATATGTATTTAGGTATAATCACCCAAAAGAATCAAAATCGAAAAGTCAACTGAGTCATATACTTTTAAATTTTTGCTCTTTTTTAAGACAATAATTATTTCTTAAGAAATCCTTTACATGCTTAAAGTAAATTTTGCAAAGTTACTAAATTATTCATATGTATTAATCATTTTCAAAGTCTGCTGAGTTAAAGGGAAGATTTGGTAATAATTTCAGAACTTTCAATTCTTATTCGAATATTCAGACATCTGATAAACCTTCATCATGAAAAAAAAAAAAACAACAAAACGGTTGACTTAATTGCCTTCGTCTTTAAAAAACAAAAATACCCATTTATCATGTTCCATTGTACAATTATTTGCTAATTTTGATTTGCTTACGATTCCAAGCTGACAAAAACTTTCTGTAATTATATCCAATTTCCTTAAAGCGCATTCATGTTGTAAACTTCATCGCGTCGTGATAATATTGCTCGGTAATTGCATTTTATCAACATGGCGAGGAAGTTTGAGGCCATACTCTTTAAAACGTAGCTCGTAGCTTCGCGGAGCCCCTTTTCTTGAAGATAATGCTGAAGTGTTCATTCATTACCCAGCCACCGCTAGTGGGTGTGTACGGCTCTCCGAAGTGCCTACGTCGAAGTGCAGTCTTTTCGACGTGGAAACTTTTCGCACTGTTGAACGATCGACGGTCCCAGCAGATTCACTGTAAGCGTTAACTGTGGAACATTCCGACCCTAACCTTTTTTTCACGAATTTCATTGTTAAATATAATCACAACTCTTACCAATAAATTTAACTGAAGTTACAGTACATATTTCTTCAATTTTTATGCTTTCCTGGAATTCCAGAATGTGTGCAATTTCAATAATGTCTGAGTGAAAAGATAAAATTTTTTTGAAAACTCGAGAAAAACTGTTGAAAGGAAAAAGTGCTCGAAAGCTTTGAATAAACTTTATCATAAACTCTATAAACAGGGAAAAAGAGTGATTTATATTTACACAGCCCCTACTATTCTCAGGGTTGCAAGGAATAGATTGAATTTCCGAAGAAGAATTCGTGAAAGATCACCGACCGAAGTGTTGAAGACACGGGAAAATACGGTAATAGTTCACTATCAGGTCCTGAAAAGATCCGAATGTAAAAAGAGGAAAATGCGTTTTAGAGACAGATTTTCTCAGTGGAAAAATCTAAGAGTAAATCGTGTCATATTACACTGTGCTGTTCCATTTTTGTAATGATCGATTTTGTAAAGGGCTGAATGAGTTATTGCTGATCGAAGGATTTTTATTTTCAAAGTGTAAGCACAGACTTTGAACTTAAGACTAGGTCAGCTTTGCTGGTGTAAATGTATTGTAATCGACTTACATGAGAAATTACTCGATCGTAGTACGTGGACTTAGCGAGGTTAGCTTCCATTAACAATTCAAGGACATTCGAAGACAGTTTGAGAATGGATGAATGTAGTATAGCTTCCAAGGTACAATAGATACTGAGCGGATTGCTTAAAGGAGTTATTACATATTTAAATACGTTTAATGAAAGTCTGTGAGCTTTTTGAGGAAAACCGCCTTTCAAATTTAGTCAGAGATTCTTAGGTTAAGTTAGGTATTTGAAGGAAATCCCATCTAAAATTGTAATTGGATTTCCAAAATGGAAATTAAGCTGTATTTTTAGTTTTTGAATGAAATAAGAATCGTATTTGTAAAGTTCATCGGTATTTTACTCTTTCATCTGAATAGATTACTAATTCGACATAAAAAATGCTAATTATCAAATAATTCAGAAGGTTATTTATACTTTGAAACTCCGAATGGAAGCTTACTTGAAAATACAACTTGTTAAAGTTAAAGAATGAATTTAATTTCTACTAATGAAATAATTATGAGGTTATACTTTCAAATTTGGCTAGATTTGTGAATGGAATTCTTACTGAATTCATACATAAAAGAAAGAAGAATATGGTTCTTGAAAATTCAACTAGATTTTCAGTTGTAAGGATAAAAGTAGTTTTCTACTTCAAAAACCAAAGTTATTTTATGGTTTTAAGCCGGAATAGACAACTAATTTCATGACAAAAAAAATTAATTTCAAGAATTCTTTTAGATTGTCCGATAGAAAATCCAACTGGATTTACAGTTTTCGATTCAGCTATTACAATTGTAATACGACGAGTAACTGGATTTTCACTTCATGAAATAAAACGTTTTGTCATTAAGAATATTTGAAGGAGTTTTTCATTTTTGTTTTTGAAAATGCAGAGTCCAGTAGACCTCTAACTGGATCCTTAAATTATTGGATGAAATTCAATTTTAATTTCCTATGATAAAGATACAAACGGTTTTCTTACTTGAAACACTGTTGGATTTCATGGATTTGAATCAAAATCGATCTTCAACAATTTCAACTATTTATCTTGTTAGATCGTAAAATGAAATTACTTGTACACTCATAAGTAGAAATCCAGTTTTGCTCTCGCGTAGAATTTCATTTAAATTTTTCAACTGGCGATCAAATAAGTTTTTGAAGAGTATGTTGATAATTATTCAGTAAAATGGGGTTGAGTTATTTTTAAATTTGTAATACAGTTTAATATAAATATAACAGTAAACTTTAATTTAGATTTCAAGAATTGCATTGAAAGTAATTTCTTAACTACTATTTCAGGATAATTTTCTAATACTCTCTAAACTTGAAAAAGTGAAATATCTTCCACTTTCCAAAAAAAGTGAATATGCAGTGCTAAATTAGTGGAATTCCACTGATTTACCAGTGAAAATAATAATTTCACTGAGCTCCGAGTGCATATACACTGATGAAACAGTGCATATACAATATTTTACAGTGCATATGCACTACATCCAAGGTGGAAGACTTTTCACTACTAGAAAGTGAATATTCACTGCGAAACAGTGAAGTTTCACTTTTTCAGATTTAGAGGGTAGATATTTGTTTGTTTCCTCGGCAGAGATTTAATTGGAATTTTGAGTAGAAAAACTTCAATTCATGGATGGAAACTCAAAAGATTTTCATAGGAATTAAGTTTCATTATACAATAGAACTACATTTTTACTTTGTTGCTTTATCTTTGATATAAATTATGAAGTTCGTTCCTCATTGCTGTATCAACCTAATTTTGTCAAAAATACCGTGTTTTAGAAAAATCAGCAAAATGTTCGAGGAATACTCAGCGAGTTTTACAACTTTGTAAATCCTCTGAGGACTAATTTTTTCTTGAACTTTCATCGTTTCAAAAACTCTTGCACAACTTGATTATATTGAACAATGTAAACTATGTTATTAAATTTACATAGACATTTTTTTCCATCCTTGAAGCCATAAAAGTAAGAAAAAAATCACAGAAATATTGCAACTTGAAATGTGTAATTTTTCATGATAGATAAGAATAAAAAAAAAATAAATCACATAAACAATGTACTGTATTCAAGCAAAAAATTACACATTTCACATAACATTAAAACTACGTGTTTTTATTTCTTACATATTTGGATCCGAGGATCGAAAAGAATTTTCATTTGAACTAACTCATAATTAATTTATGTCAAGCATTAAGACAAACTGAAATTATTGGAGGAATTAACTTTTGTGGCCATAGAAATCGATTGAAGTCAATTTCCTAAGTTTTTCCGCAAATTTCACTTGAACCAAAAGGGTTTCTGTTTGAACGTAGGCATTGTTATCGCCGTCAAGTGCACGGTGAATATCTTTGTGATTTCGGATAAGAGTGGCGCGCTTACTCCATTAATATGCGAGCAATACACTCGTCGACTCACCGTTTTATTTCCAAGGTTGCGAACATGGCACGCAAGGTAGGCATTTTTGCCGACGGCGGCCGTGATGTTCGTGGGTTGGGTGTAGTCGAACGTTGGCTCCAATTT
This sequence comes from Platygaster orseoliae, assembly GCA_030522825.1. NCBI lineage: Eukaryota > Metazoa > Arthropoda > Insecta > Hymenoptera > Platygastridae > Platygaster > Platygaster orseoliae. The sequence goes on along the minus strand of JAPYZL010201883.1, from coordinate 26,026 downwards.
CCCCTTGGAGCTGGCGGAGTGATCAAGTAGTTGCTGTCGAGGTCTGCTTTGGCTTGTCTGCCTCTCGACGCTGTCTATTGTACGGTCCCCTAAGCTCAAGGTATCTACAACAATCAAGAGAGTTTTACTTTATTGAGGATTTATCGCGAGTGTAATCCAATTTTCAAGTCTTTATTTGTGAAGAATTAATTTAATCCTGTTACAGAATGGTGTGAGTGAATAAGTGGCCATCCCTTGAGATTTTTGAGAAGTGGTACAAAGTGGCAGGAGTTAGAAAGTATATTTCGAGTTATGATTTATACAAGTTGTAATTTGTTTATGTGTATAGAGAGGTTAATTTTCCCGAATTTTCCGTATGTGAATTTGAAGTGATAAGAAAACTCTCAGAAATCATTTGGTATACTGAAGTGTAAAACGACCAGCTACGAAGGAAAAACAATCAAAAAAAGAGCCTTAAGAGTTCAAATTTAGGATATAGATTTTCGCGATTTCACCAAATTTGTAGAAAAAATTTTAAGTTTCGATTTTAAAAAGTTGAGTCTTAAAATTTAAGAAATCATGATAAAAATTAGAGAAACACATAATTTCATAATTTAGAACTTACATTGTTTATTAACGAAAATTTCCCACAAACTTATTGAACCTATTTTTCCTAGCTCTAAAGTTTTTTTTCAAGATTTTATCACTCATGATTCGGTATACCAGTTCGAAATATAATAGGTACAGATTTTCATACAAAAAATTTGTAGTACTTTATCTCTTACGTGGTAAATGTTTTTTACGTTTATCCAACAAACTTTTACTTTATCGTTGAAACACATAAAAATTTAAGAGCTTTTGTTAATTCAAAGTTTAATTTTTAACTGTGTCGATCAGCTTGTTGACACTTTCAATGTCTCCCTAGAGAAAAGGTGAGGATCGACCTGATTTGTTGGACCAGAGTTGAATTTGTAACTTTCCCCGAAGTAACGATGAAAATCAACTCGTTCTCTGAGTTGGTATCTGGTTCAGAGCTTAAATAACAATGTTAGACATGGACTTGGTGTACCATGACGTCTATAAATTTGGCTCTTTCCTAAAGGAAATGTTGAAACTAGTAACCGTGTATGATGTTGTAGAACCGTTTGAGAGTTTGTTTCTCATCGTTACAGATAATTTTCGTGTTCGTTACTGCAAAGTAATTGAGTATTGATTACTTTGCAGTCGAAAATGCTAAACTACTAATGTTATATAAGATTAAAGAATCATACGTAAAATTTGTAAATGTTAATGTAAATTCTATGCAATCTAAGATACTTACATTATTTGAAATCGAAAAAAGCTTCATCTAGATATAAATAGCATTAGTGAAATTTTATTATATTTTTTTTGAGGGATTTTCAATAACCTCAAGTCCTGAACAGAAAGTTTCATTTTATCTAAACTTTATACTAAGTTTTCAGTTCAGAACATAATTGTATCTTAATGAGTGAAATACATTATGGAATTGTACTTTAGTTTCAAAACGCATTACAATTTCGAAAGTTTATTTAGATAAAATTTAAAATTCTTTCAGAGAAGCTTACAGACTTTGAAGGTAGAAATCCAACATCATTTTTTCCGGAAAGTATAAATGAGATCGTGATTAAGAAACTAATTTGTTCTCCATTAGTGAAGAAACTAAATTTTCAAAGAGAAAACTGTTATCAAATCTCATCGCAAAATTTGAGTAGATTATAAGTTACAAATCCGACTGAAATTATACTGGAAAATTTTTTAAATATTCTGCTCGAAAATCGAACGTGCATTTCAATTGCTCTTTCAACTATATTTTCATTTCAATAACTGGAAATCGATAAACAAACAGAATGTTTTATTATCTCAGAGGTGCGTTTGTTTACAAGTAGCATTTCATTGAAATCAAACGAATATGTCATTTACTTTTCACGAGTTGAATGCGAACTTGGTTTTCAACTGTAAATCCAGATGAAGTTTTGGATAAAATGTTATTTAACTTTCTTCCTACAAATTTCAATTAGCTTTTGAAATTCAAATTTAGCATTCGAGTTTACTAATAGAAAACTAATCAGATTTCTAACTGGAAATCCAGTCGGTTTATGAGCTGCATTTTGAAGCTGACAATGAGTGTAGGAAACATCAAAAAAAGTCAAAAACGCAATGATCAAAAAATTATAATTTTCCTCAGATTATTTTTAATAAAAGAAAAACAGTATACTTCTGTTTTATTGCTTTATCTTCCTACTTATAAAATCTCGCAAGATCATCTGTCATTCCTAGCTACAGATGACAATCATTACCAAAATTTAACAATCAAGAATTTAATTTTTTCTACAACAACAAAAAATGGCGATAAAAGTTACTTTCATGAATAGTCTTTTACAGCAAACGAATCCCTGTTCCGAGAAATGAAAATTCTCTGGTCGATGCAAGACGGTTTTTCTAATGAATAAAAGAAGACATGGTTAATGAAAGAAAAAGAAATTCTTTTCATATAAAGATCTCAGGGCACACAAAGACCGTGTGACGCGAAGCAATTTCTTTGCAGAATGTCTCACGAGAAAAATCACGTGGAAATCTTTGAGAACGCCGGTTTCTTTCATAATAGTTAATACAAAAATTTCTGTATGAGATGAAATAGCAACTTTCTTCTGACGTGTAACTCGCGTTTATTTTCGTATAGAAAACAGTTATGTGATGCTTTTAAATGAAGGGAAAAATTTTCTAAACAATAACGAGGTTAGAAAAGAAAAATGACAGGGAAAACTCGAATATTTATGATCTCATTAACTTGCTTGACCGTCCTGCTCCGCACTGTACGAGGAAAATATGCAAATTTATTTGCGTTTTATTATCTCCTGGAAATTCAGAACTTGCAGTAAAACTTGAATGCGAAGTTTTTCATGCCATGGGGAAATAAAAAACTCACGCTAAAATAATTTTTCGTAATAACTGATCATTGATACTCAATTTCAGAGAGCTTATCTTCCAGAAAATGACTACTGTTGGATTGTGAGGTACAAAAATAATGTCTGTTTCAAAAATATCCGCAAAAAAAAGTTATTTTATTTTTATTGCTGTTAGATAAATAACCATTTTGCTTCAAAGATGCGATATTTCATCAATCCTCCCGTTATTCAGGATTACAAGAGTCTGTGGATTGTGCAACTATATATTTATAGACTCTATAAATTTCAAAAGAGGTCGAGCAAATATTAAATTAATTCGTGTACCCCATTATTCCTCTCCGTAATTCGCTTTCATTAAAGAGCATTGTTTCAAGATGTTTTATTTTTTCTTCTATTCATGACTTTTACGTGCAATTTAGCGAAGGGCGTTGTAAAATTTGATTATCTTATTCCAAGAACGCGTCAATGGATGAAGAATATTGAAGATGTAATTCAACGGCTTAATCACGGACCTTACGATACGATGACGAGCACCGTTTGAATTTTCGCAACGCGATTAATGAAACCCATAAACTGTTCTCATTTAATTAAATCTCTTTATTAGGAGACAATGCATTGTAACTTGAGTTGAATCTGGAGCAACAATTCTGATGCTGCTTGTTACGACTTTACTGCATTTCAGTTTGTTTGAGTTCGTTCTCGATAGAAAGTTTTAATGCAAGATAATATTTATTGTTGTTTATGTCGTGAAAACTAACGACCTTAAAATAGGAACCTGCTCCAGATTGTTTTTTATAAGATGATTTATGAATGAAGACTTTTTTGAAAGAAAAAGCTTTTAATGTTAGAATGATAGGATTTTTCTTAAGAAGGTATCATTGTATTTAGTTAAGTCAGCTAACAGAAACTAATTTTTTTAGTTGAGAATCTAGGCCAGATTTGTTTTTAACGTTTGATTATTGGTTATGTTTTTGAGTTGAAAAATTTTTTGTTGTGAAGGTGATTCTTCAAAAATTGCGAATGAAATCAATTCAGATAATGAATAAATTCTATTGAAGTAATGACAAATGGAATCCTTTGTCATCTAGTTGGAAAATTAAAATACTATCACTGAAGATTTTTTGCGCCTCGATTTTTGAGAAGAAGGCTGCAAGTCTTTCGAATATTCATTGATAGGATTGGTTTTAGTTTCTGAGAATTGTAAAAAAAAAAATTCTTTTTATTATAATTAAAGAAAGATTACACGTCACTAGGGCCATTTTAATAAATGTTTCAATAAAAAATGCCGATAAATAACAATAAAATAAAACTAGAAAAAATGTTTTTAATTCTCAAAAGATATTATCGAATGTGTAAACAGTAAAATTTCATAACAGCCCTTTGTTGTCATAGAAAAATCCTGATTTTTTGCACTAAACTATAAAAAACCGATATCTTAGCAACTAAATTTTATTTTTCAAAAATATTAGGGAACGAACAAGACAAACTAAACTTTTTATACTAACGATATGAAATTAATCAATTTAAAAAAAAGGTTCATCTTGAACGTAATGTTGAGATTAACGATGAAGAGGAGAAATTCTGTAACTTCCTCTGAAGTTATCAGATTTTTTAGAGTTGTGCAAATACATACAAACACTTGAAGATCTTAGCAAACTGTAGATGAGTTTTATTGCTGGAAAATACAAGAAAATATTTCATTTTCAAAAAGTTCGAGCGTATATCCTCATGTATGTACTAAACACAATTTCTTTGTAACTCTGAGAACTTGCACTAGATCAAAAAAATGAGCAGCAGTGCTTCAACTTGCACTAGAGTTTCATAATCTAAGATGAATTTCCGTGTTTTGAAAAATTTTATAAAAGAAGCAGCATTAAAATTAAAAGAATTTCTTCTATAGCGTGAAATATTCTAGTACATTTAGTATGTTTCTAAATAATTCATGAAGATTTATTTATTTAGTTGCATGATTTTTAGAAAACGATGGTTGTAATCCTTAAAATTACAAACAATCGTCATCAATGCATTAGAAATTATGCATGTACACTATGAATTATTAACGTTTTTCTTTAAGATTCCGTCGTTTAAAATAAGGTAATTTATTATATTTGTATGAATGTATGAAATATTTCAAAAAAATTGAAAGAATTTTACTATTGTATATTTCATATTTATTCGTTACCTATAGGTATCAAATTCAAGATTCTGGAAGTATTGTATTTTGTGTTTAAAATATTTTGTCATAGAAAAACTATGCATATTTTTTATTTTCCAGGAAAAATGAGATATTTATCGAAATATAATGCTATTTATCAAAACGATTTAATTATCTTTATTATTTTCCGCTTTCTCCAAAATATATTTTGTCAGCGTAAAATAAAATACGTGAATAAACTATTCTTTGATTATAAATAATGCAAGAGGGAAAAATTTTTGAAATAAATGGAGAAATATTTGAGATGTTTATTTGTTGTTGACGAAAATTAAGTTTCTAATTTATAAAATATTTTCAATTTCTAAATTAACATTTTGCATATTGTTATTCTTCTTTGTATTTTCAAAGAAGTAATAGATTAGCAAATAGTGTGATCGAACAAATCATTGAGTAATTCTCGATGTCATATTCGAATTTAGAAAAACAATATTTATTAATTTTTTTTTTATTTTGAATAAAAGTGTTTGGCCAATAATGTATCATATTTATTTTCTTGGATAAAAATTCGTTTTCGAGAACAGTTTCCTACATTCCAGAAAATAATTGAAAAATTCATATGTTTTTCTAGTACTTCAAAGGTTTTGTTATAAAAAATGCAAACATCCAGTTTTTTTGTTGAAAAATTAGGTATTTGAAAAAAAGTGTTTTTTTTTTATTATTTAATATAATAATAATAATGATATAATTTTTAAACGCAGATAACATCATGTTTATTTCAAATAAGTAGGTATATATTTTTCTTTCAAATATTCTCATTTAATTTCTTAAAAAACATATATTCATGATCACGAAAAAATCTAGGGATGCGAAAAAAAAAAATTTAATATTTTAATTGTTCATGTATCTATGACAAATACATGCAATCTCATTTAAAAATCGTGTGTCTAATGAAACAATCCCAAGATCTCTAGTCGATGATAACAAAGTTCAAAATCTTAATTTCATGTTGAGATAATAAAAAAGTGTTAAATTTTTTAAAGTATTTACTACCCTTGCTGCATAATATACATGATTTCTTTTTTATTATGTTTTTTTACTCATTATTGATATACGTTTTTCCATCATCTTTTTTACAAATTTTACGAATCTGTTTACATGAAACAACTGTGTGATCATATATGCAGAAGACAACTAATATTTTGCAGAAACAATTACTAACTTGAATAAAAATTGAAGAAGGTATTGAAAATTCACTAATTGCTCGACTTTACCACGTAGCTAAAGCTTACATTCAAAATTCAAACATGCGAATTTCAGTTATTCAGTTCCAATTTTTTCCTCCTCTCCGAATTTTTCAGGCTCTGAATCCCTTTTACAGAGTCTCGAAAAAAAAACCACACAATCCAACTCGCTTCGAAATTAAATGCTGCACGAGATGTGTAGTCAGCGAAATCTGCGAAATCCTCGATGTTATGAGTACGTGACATTTCTTGATATCTCGCGTGCGCACCGAAAGCCTTAATTAATTTCGTTCCAGGGAACCAAGCACGAGTAAAGCTTATGAAGGTATTTCCCCTCATAACCTACCCCGTAATCCCTGTGATGTTTTTCGCTGTATCTTCCCAGGAAATTATTTGTCTCGATTCAAAACTCTTCGTCTCTATTTGCACGTGAGGCTTTCTCGCGGTATTCCCATTTATTACCTTCTATGACTTGGACGAACGTGCGTCGAATGGAAAAGACCCAGAAAATAGTATAAATTCGCCATCGAGTAGTTTTCCCCAATCTTTTGCAGATTAAGAAACTTCGGGAAAAGCTTTACGAGGAAAGTGAAAACAATTTCAGAAAAGCCGAGATTTCGGAGATTGGAAAAATATAGGTATTATTTCGATTCGATTTCAAGAAGTTTTGCGTTAAAAAAAATTTGGTGACTGCAAATAATGTGCGTTCGTGCAGAGCCTTTTTTCATCTCCAATTAAACCCCACGAGTTTTCGTACTCGGAATTAACGTCACGGCAATTGGAATTATTAGTTCCAACAGTGGCCAGCGTTGATGTCGACTCCCATTATGATCAAGTTCCTAAGGACAAAGACAAAACAACGTAGTATGAGTAATTACACTTGCATAACGAGCGACCGTAACTATCCTGATCGCGAAATCCCTGCTAACAAAATGGACGATTCCCCATGACCATGAACACGGCTGAAAATAGAAAATCTCGCCTATATTAATTTATACTGAATTCGTTGTTTCGCGGATAATCGAGTAATTGAAAACAAAAGGTTTTCCAGCTGAAATCATTCGGCTTCCGAACAATCAATAGCAGAATTCGCGACTGCGAGTAAACACGAAATGGAAATGTTGCAAAAACGGCTTAAACACTCAGGTTTAAAAGTTTCTTGTCGGGGCTAATATTTTGGAAGAAAAAATCGAGGGGATCGCAAAAAAATTGAATACGGAAGTTTTTCACGTCAAAAAGACAAAAAAGCATTTCGTCGATTGGAGAATCGAAGGAAATAATCAGAAGTGACACTTGAAATTGGCTCCGGGAAGCGTTTTCGACTCGGTTCCTCTCGTTTCGAGGGGAATGTTTATGAAACGCAAAATCGATACGAGCCGGGTCGTTTTTTGCCCCGGCTTCGAATTTCCATATAAAATTTTCAGGCAGTTTAAATAGTCCGTCGCACGAGAGCATTTATTTTTCAGATCAACAAATAATTGCACAAAGTCGGAAGCTGCTCTACGGTCTTTGTCCTCGTGTTTGTTTTTAGCCAAATCCATAGAACGCTGCGTAAAACGATGCATCTTTTAGATATCTTCCGGGAAACGAAATCGAGCGTGATTAGAGCTTTTGTGATTCCCGGTCATGTTCCCGAATCCAAGTGCCCGAACGGTCATTATTCCGAACGTATTATTTTCCGAATGGTCATTTTCCCAAAAGTATTTTTTTCCGAACGACAATTTTACTGAAAGTATTATTTTCCGAATTTGTGTTTGAATTTAACTTTTATTTCAACTGTATACATTTATGAATTTTATAGGAAGAGTCTTCAACAAAAAGAGTCATGGTAAAAATTTCATAAGTTGAGTCATGGTAAAAATTTTATAAGAAGAGTCTCCAATAAGAAGATTCGTGGTTAAAATTCAAAATTAGGTTTTTTCAGATATAAAATTCAAACGTTAATGTTGTGTGTGATTGCTCTATGCAATTATTATGTAAGAAATGGAGACTCTAATTTTGAATGTGACACTTGCTGTTCATGCGTCAATTGTTTTGTAAATGCGTAACCATGGCATTTCTAGACAGAGGCTAATTGAATGAGAAAGGACCGCTCGGGAAAATGGTTTTTCGGGAAAATGGCCATTCGAAAAAAGACCTTTCGGGAAAATGGATTCGAGAAAACGGTTTTCGGGAAATTACGGTTCGGGGAAAAGGCTGTTCGGGAAAAGGGAGTTGGGAAAATTGTCGGCAACGGCTTTTTCGCTTGGTGAAAAGACTATGAAAATCTAAAATTGACTGGAATGGCTTTCTTTCTTGAACAAAGGGAGTGTCAAACTTGTAAGATTTTTTAGTACTTCAGAGGTTTTTTTTGGGAAACTTGTAAACTACTTCGAAAAAAGAATTGTAGAAAATAGTCCATTCAAAATTCCAGAAGCTTATATTGAAAAAAGAGTATTTAATGAGTATTATACAATTTCATGCACAATTATTGTGCTCTGGCAACAAAGAAAATTTATTGGGGCAACGCAAAATTGGGGCACAAAAGCATGTTATAATCATTTTTGTTTATTTTCGCGATGTATAAAGGCACACAGAACCAAATAACAAAATGTTTTTGCACGAATCACGAATGATACCGAAAATTGTACAAAATATATGAATAATACAAAAATTTCCGGAATCCTTGGAAATTCGGGATCCCGAAGAGCTTAGATCTCTTACAGATTCTGGAATTCCAGAAAATTTGTGAATTCAGGAATTTGTAAGGTCATGAATGCTTTATGCTTCGCAGAGTATTCGTGATTCGGAAAATCCTCAGTTTTTTACAAATCGAAGATGCTGAAAAGTTAGTGCAATTTGAAAAACTGAGGATGTCTTCAATTTTCAAAGAGTTTATTCATAAAATAAATATACACTTAGATTAAATAATGCATTCAAATAATTCTTGATGAAGATTGTTGATCTTTAATAAAAATGCAATATCACGCTAATCTGAAAATTTATTAATTGAATTTTACTGAAAATTTATTCCTTGAAAAATATTTTCATCGATATTCTGAATTATCGTCATTTAATTTTTGTACTATGATTCAAAATATTTCGATTGATTGCGAGAAACGAAAAAAATCTGGGTCAGATGTCATACCTATACTCTAAAAAATCTAAGTAAAACACGATAACTTTCATTACTTGTAAGTAATTAATTAGTATAATATACTAACTTTTTGTTTGAATTTTATGACTATCAGAGATCACTTCTTGGTCGATAGATTACGCAGTCACGAGTGTCAAAGGTAAATTGTGGGGAGAATTTCTCGCGGAAAAATGAAATAGCAAGTTTTAAATTGAATTTAACTTTCTGGAGAGAAGCTGGCAAGGAAAAAGTCCGATGAAATGTTGACTTTTCTAAAGTGTGCTTTTCCTTGGGTTTAAGAACGAATCTTCGCCCTTTTAATTAAGGAAGTTTGGTAATTTGTCTGAAATTGGCTCGTGGTGTACATCTGTAATCCGAACGAGACGGATTTTCGGTGTTTGCATTTTATATGGACTTTTTCTATTTAGTCTCCAACTAGGAAATTTTTTCAACTGAAGACCCAAGTTTCTGAGTATGCATTCGAAATAGTTGACTAATTTTGAGAAAGGTTTACTCAATTTCCCACATTGCCACATGTTTATTCCAAAAAGGTCTTTCCACTTTTTGGGATTTATCGAGCACATTCATCACTTTTTTTCCGCATCGTCTGAAACCTTTTCTACCATTCATTTTTGTGTTCTGCCGCGAAAATTAAATGCAAAACTTTTATTACAACCTTTGAGGATGAACGATTCCGAGCTTTTTCACTTTCCGAGACAGAATAACTAACGATGCGAACACCGCAATCCTTTCCTGTGTATTAATAATGTTACCCGAAGCATAATTGAATCAATGCCGCTATCTAAATTTAGAAAAAGCGATTCGGTCTACCTCGATGTATTAGAGATCGATGAAAAGCTTTGGAAAATTCATTTACTCAATATTTCCATCGTCTTCAGATCCCAGGAGTCTAGATCGACAACTACTACAAAGGCTCATTTTTCTCTTCGCCTTTTGAAGTATGAATAATTTGTACACGTTTCAGTTAGCGAGAATGACATTATAAATAAAAATGAACGCAAAATGGGACCAAAAAAAGGCAAGTTACTTAATCTTAGATTAAATAGGTAGTTCAGATTTTTTTTTTATTTTAAAAGTTTTATTGTAAAGATTTTTTTTAAACACCAATTTAAAAATACTAAGCCACTCATGGCATTCAAAATTCTGTAAAATGCGACTCACAAAAAGAGTAAGAGCTATTTTCCCTATTTTCTCATCGTCCCACAAACAGCTTATAAACTGAACTGCCTATTGTCCTAACCAAACGTACGAAATGAGACGATTCAAGTGACATTAAATTTTATCAGATCACGAGTACGAACTTCACTTTTTTTCAAAGTTGTTTTACCAAATGATAAAAGTTAAATGTTCGCTGCTTGAAAGTACAGCCCTTTGTACTCTGAAACAATACATGAGCTGAATGTACGTTCCATTATTCAACTAGGATATGTGACCGTAACTGATTCGATCAACATGAACAATTCCTGATGTTGCTTATTTTTGAAAACTTTTGAACAGTTTTATACTGCCCATCATTTCGTTTTATGGTGATACTTCCTTTGAGTTATAAAAACTGAATTTTACGATTCAAGACTCGTCAGATCTCACTCGCTCACGTAAGCGTTTTAAAATGAAGAAAAATATTTTCATGACTGTGATACGATTCATAGTTTTTAATTATTTGTGAAAATCTTCTATTTCACTTCAATTCGCATTGAAAATAATATTGTTATATTCAAATGTGCGATAATGGGACGTTGTAACTTTCATGTGAGGTCCTAGAGAAATTGGATGGATATTTTCTATACGCGGTGCTCTTAAATCCGAGGATGAACGAAAACTCGCCTTGGGTTTCGGGCTGGAGAAGAACGCGGATGCGCTATTAATATTTTATTTCAATTTGCATGATATACGAAGTCGAGGCCGAGGCTATATGATTTAATACGGGGATCACCGATGTCAATATTCCTCCGCTGAATTCTCTTCCGCTCCAGATGAAAAACATCGTTCATACCGCGGGATTCGCTCGTGTACGCGATAGCTATTCAGGAAAGCTCACTAGGAAACCGAATAATAAGATGAAATTCGCTCAACTTTGCCCGAGAAATCTGAAGGCATTAGCTTAGAATTGCGGAGGAAAAGTAAACGAAGGGAAGTTGTAACGATCGTTTCGTGAAGACAGCGAATGGGAGCGTCAGCTGGATATTCCATTTTTATTAGGTGCGATATCAGAACGGTATATGAAGTTTTTGAAATTGTGTAGTTGAATTATGCATTTTTGAGGTTTTCGTGATTAATCCAGTTGAGTTTCTATTTTTTTTTTTTTGGTTTTTTCGATTTATTTTGGATTGCAGTCCTTTTAAGAAATTATTGATTTATAGAATTTTATTGAAAAAAGAAATATTTTTAATTTTACTTTGTTTTCCAATTGACGTTAGTTTTGTTGTTCACTGTTTTTTGAATCTCGATTGTAATACTTTTCAATTTTCATTCTTGAGATGAATTTTAAGGATTCATTTAAGGAACATTAAGGAAATAACCTTTTTACGAAAAAATTTTGAAAACAAGCAAAAAATTATTAGTGCTTCAATTTTTAGCTACACTACATTTTCATTGAAAGTTGCATTTTCTGAAGTTAGAAAAATGACTTAAATTTTAAATATTTACCTCTTACTAGGAAAATTTCTTGTTCATAATTCCTAATAACCATCTTCAGTTTCAGCTCTTTCTTCTCTATTCGTTGATTTAAGAGTTGCTGAATTTTTACATAAGGATTATTGAATTTTCCATTAACGATTCCTTAAAAAACTGTTTTCATTGAAATTGAAAATATAAAATGTTGATAAACGATCTCTCATTTATCAAGAAGTTTTATAACGCGAATTCCGACTTGTCCATAATGAGCAATCTGTAATTTTAATTTTCTTTGGCCTTCCAAATTTTTGAATTTCCGATTTGAAATGATATGATTTGAAGTATCAAGAGTTATTAAATTACATAGGTACAATTCCACTGTATTAAAAAAACTTTTTTTACATAAATTTTTATTACTTTTTTTATTCGCTGTTGGTCGAATCTAAAAAGTAGTAGTTTTTTAAAAAGTTGTTTTTAAAAAAATTTTTTAAATATATTTTTAGTTTTGTATGAAATTTTTTTTACATCTTGCATCTAAAGGTTGTCCTTAAATCTAAATTTTAATTTTTTCTTTCTAGCTTGTAGGGTAGAAGAGTTAAATAATAATATTTATAATAAGTAAAAATATTGTATTTCTTTTTGTACATTTCATCGAAAAGCAGTTTCGTGGCAATATGTAAATAAAATAATTTTTTCAACCTTCTTTCGACTTTTTTAAATCTATAAATTTACAGCGTAATAAGTTGAAATATTTTAGCTTCGTAACCTCGCAACATGAAACCTGTCCTGTAAAATTTTCGATCTTTTTTAAACCGTGAGTTTCATTTATGACCTATTGATTGTTTTATTCTTGGTGAAAAATTTTCATTCAACTCATGTAAGTCGTAATATGACATAAAAGATTATTCTTATCTTCCACCATATTTACCTTTCCCGTTTCAAGCATTTATATTTCAGATTTTTTAGCATAATTGCTTACACATGAAATTTTTTTCAAACTAACCCAAGTTCCTCAAAAACACTGCAGATGATGCTAAAGTATATAATTTTTCTGGATACTGGAATTTCCTACCAGCCTCTGTATCTCCATATTAACTATATCTACTTTAATTTGGTTTTCTTTAATTTAAATTTTTATAGTGACAAATTATTTATTTTTCGCTTTAAAAACTAGGTTGAAGTATTCTAACTTTGCGATTTAAAAAAAAAACAGAATTGTTCTACATCGCACAGTACCTTATTTAGAATCGTCAAGAACTATAAACCTGAAACCTTCAGAAAAAAATATAGAAATTCAATGAATTTTGAAGGTTTACTGTTTGTGAAAATCTCAGAAGCATCACATTTCATGCACCAAACCACCAGGGCATCGTTTTTAGCAAAAATATGCAAATTTCAGTAGAATCACATTTGCATGAATTCCGTGCAAATATTGTGCGACTGTATTTGTCATGGAGTATGTACGAGAATCGAGGGATTGCTTACAGAAAATCTTTCGAGCAAATAAATCACACACGTCATTCGCACCCTGAAATGGATTCTCCAAGTTCCAAAACGTGCTGTAGTTACAGAATATTCCTCGCATTGCATTACAATAAAATATCTGTAAGAGATTGAAAAAACCAATTTTGTAACTATAATTCACAGTCGAGTTTCAAGCTACTTTTTCAATCTTTGAAGAAAAAGTGGAATTTCGAGAGATGCAATATCACGAACAAGAATCTGAAGTACGCCGCTGTAATTAGAAATTTGACATCAACTGCTTATACAGTCATGCAGTGAAGCTCAAGGTGAAAAATAAAAAAATAAAAAATATTCCAGATCTGCTACTACATAAGGCTGTGAAAATATCGTAAAACTTCACAGTCGAGAACTTAATTCCAACTTTTACGATCATGAAAAATTCATTCTTCCTTATCCGTTTTTTACATAATTACGTATACAGCTGGGTGTGATAATAGCGTAAGAAAATTGAATGAAGGAGCTAAATATTCAGAATATTTTAGTTTAAGTAGGTGATTTATATTTCCAAGAAATCTATAATTACATATTATTCCCAAGTAATAAAAGAGAAAATCTGCGATTTTCTCTGAAACATGAAATTTTCCTAGCGGGAAGATTTCATTGAAGCCTTGATTGCTGTTTTTAAAACTTGGCGCGTCGGAGTACGAAAAAATTGTACAACTTTTTTACTTTGGAATTTTCTAAATGCGTTGTCATTCTCTAAACGCTCAATTTTCAGCAGCGACTTTGCAGAGTGTTTTGACGTCGACTTAAGTTGCGAATGTTCTTTTCGAGGAACCGAGGTGAAACGAAGTGTGAAGCGTCGATATGATATGCTTCACTGTTTTTACCCCAAACAACTTGTACGTTTCGCGAGGCAAAACTTTTTGACGACGACTTTGCGCTCCAGTTTTTTTTGGGGGGGGAGGGTGGGGGGTAAGATAGCAGAAAGAATATTGAAAAAATTTCGTTTCATTGAAATTGATCGAGTTCATTTAAAAAGCACATTTGAATATTAATATTTATTATATAATTGAATTAAGTCTGTTGGGACTTAAGATAATTTTCATAAAAAGTGTCTGTTTGTTTAATTATTAGGAAATGTGTATGTGAATTGTAAGATTATACACCATAATGAACAAGGATGTCATTCAGAAGTCAAAATATGAAAATTTTATGAGAACTATCGTTTTTTATTCTATCAAAATACTGACAATCACAGTTTGTAGAACAATGAAATTTGTATATTTGATTCAGACGTGAAACGTAAAAATTTTAAAGATCAATAATTAAATTGATATTATTTTGTGATTCTATGTAGTATCTGCTACAAAAAAGAATTTTATTTTTACTACTTCTAAAGTCGTAGATGTTTATGAAAAAAAACTCAATTTTCCATATCAAACGCTCTTCATTTTTTTAAAATAACTTTTTTCTGGAACACCTTACTGTATAAAGAATGAAATACGCTTCTATTAAATTTCGATATTTTGATGTTTAATTTTTCAGAATCATTTTTAAACCCTGAACTATTCTTTTTATTTAATAAAAACCTTTTTTTTTACTCTGTCCGTTTGATGGTAACACGTTTTAAACGTACAATTTTTATTATTTACGTTCAATTAAATGCTCCTTAAAGTTTCAGTTTTGTCTCCTGTTTTGTTACACATAAATTAATTATTATTGCCGAATTTGAAATCGTCGGTAATCATCTTAATAAGTTTGCACACAATATATGCAATTAAAAAATTATCTGCATTTGTTTTGAAAAAAGATTGAACTTTTCATGAGCACGTAAGTTACAAAGAAATTGACTGACTTGACTCGAAATCTAATTTACGTCGCTTTGGAATTTTGAACCAAATATGTCAATTCCTTTCAGCAACTGTTCGAATAAAAAACACAATTTAAGAAAAATAAAGATAAAAAAAATATCACAAAGTGCTAGAACAGAATGTAGTAATTGACAAAATAAAATTAAAAACCGTTTTACATGTATTGACAAGACTCTTTTTACCTAATAATTTCACCATCAATACAACGTTTGTTCCAAATTCCAATTAATTTCATGCGTCAAAAACTAGTTGAAGGTTCACAAAAAATGACTATAAAATAAAAAATTTCAATTTCAAAAATCTCTCTCGTGTTTCGCCTGTGATGCGTTAAACAATTTCAAACAATGTGCCGGAAGAAAAAAAAACGAAACTAAACGATGTTCCATTTTATACATTCAAAATTGTGAAAACTCTGAAATCAAATTCGAGAACAAGAGTTTTTTCGTGATAAATTGATTACTGAAAAGCAAACTATGGTGCGCTTGTTTTAGTTCAACGCAGGGAAAACATTGAGGGTAATTCGTTCACAAAGTTCGGGAGAAAACCTGCATCGAAGCAAAAGCTACATTTATTAACGTCATAATGCATTCTTTCATCGAGGAACAATGAAAATCCTTTTCAGCCCACGACAAAATGATGCGTTAGCTTTTCTCGGCTCCGTTAACGTTTATGGATCACCCCGCCGTTATATAAATAGTATTAATATTTCCTGGGCGTCGTCGCAGAAAAGTGATTTTCCGAAAAGCCGTCTCGGAACTCGGAAAACGCGTCGTTTTTTCGACGGTAAAAAATTGCGACCATAAATGTTTCGCGATTACGAAATCGCGACGCGTTCTCCACAATAAACCGTGATCAAAGACAAACAACACTCGACTTCTCGATTGTTATCGAGGATTTTTTGTTCGGCCACTCGCCGCGAATCGATCCACTTCGCAACGGATTTCTGCCTACTACGGTAATTGGATTTTCATGAAATTCGAGCCCCGATAACTCCGCAGATTTTGATTGAAAACGACAATTCGCCAAGGTAACTAGACGTTAAATATCGCGCCATCGACGGGGTTTCTTGGAAAATTTGGTGGTTGTGGAAACCCTGAAAATGGTCAGAATTTACCGGCTGATTTTTACCTTTTCAGAGCAGGTTATGAGGTTTCTTTGTTAACAAAAAGCAGCATTTTTGTAGGATAGATTTTTATTTACAAAAGGAGAAATAAGAAGCATTTCACCGTATGTAATTGTTTTTTTTACAAGAAATATTTCTGGATACGTATTAGAATTAGGTTTTTTTTTATCAAAGACTGATTTTCAGAATCGTGTTCATATCGTGATAAAAGTAATACGAAGTTCTATAAATTTGCAATACTCCGAAAAAATTAACGATTACTTCATTTGCAAATTGAAAAAAAAAACACATTTTTATAAAGGAAACCTTACGATTAAATAAAAAAAAAAAAATAACCTGATTACTGGTGAAGTTATCAGTTCCTTCAAAAATATTTCATAAAATTACTGTAAACCTGTTATTCCGTTAAAGGAAATCATAACCGAAATCCTCATCAAATTTTTACAAAAACCAGCGCACCTTTATAAATTTTTCATACTCATTTTCCAAACTACACATTGTTCGAATACAATTTTTCAAATATCTCTACGAAAACCGAAAATTTCCCAAGAAATTTGGAGAATTGGATAACAATGTATAACGATATAATGAAGATTTTGTATAATTTGAACCTAGATGCCATTGACATTTCGAAAATTCATCAGGAATTTCAGAACAGAATGAAAATTCGAGTAACTATCAAATTTGTTATTTGAAAAAAAAAAAAAAAAAATTATCTATATTTACAGTACACACATGCAGTTAAGATAAGCACTTTTTGAAAAACTATATGATGAATATAACAATCAGTAACCCCAAACTGCATGAAACTTTCTTTTGATCTAAGAATCAGAATCAAAATTAGTTTCAAATCAAATCGTCAGTTTTAATGTTTATAACAAAGCGAGATAATTGTGTTGTGGTTACTCATGATAATATGTAAAAACGAATACTAAATATTACCTTATTCCCCGTACGTGATACATCAAACTTTTCAAAAAAGTATGATCAAAAATTTATTATCGACTTATCACAATACAAAAAATTATTTTTCTCAATAATGTAAACAACGGAAAATCTATGGAATTTGCGATATCTTGGAGTTGCTTACTATACGGAGATTCAAAATATCGGAAGTTTATATTGAACTCCGAGTAACGTAGTTTTTTTGCAACGTAATTACATTCTGCTCAAAACTGTAAAATCTAAAGTTTAAAAGATAGTAATAATATATATTTAATTAGTTGTTACTCTTGCACCAAATGTAATTATTATATGAAATCATAATTTCATTTTTCTACCACTGTGTTATGATTCTTTTCTGATTATCTTGTTAAAATTTTTTTTATATTCTTTTTTCCTGAGTAAAAAGTAATCTTTTTTTTCTAACTTGTAAGAAAAAGTATTTCTCTTCAAGGATCACTGAATTTTGCACTATTGTTCAATTAAGTGAGGACGTTCTTATATCTCTGAAAAAAATTTATGTTTAATAATTTATTGTTTTACACTTAACCCAGTTGAAAAAAGTTACTTTTACAATTTGCAAAAAAAAGTTTAAAATTGGGATTTTTGAATACTTTGATATTGTAATAGTGACCTATGCAGTCTAGTAGTGTTAACTCTGAAAATACAGACGTTCTAATACAAAAACATCAAAAACATCATTTCTAATATTTACATTCGGAATGGGAATGAGCTGGATCTGTATACAGTTGAAACTTCTGTATTTCAAATGAAGTGCCTTAGTGTACATAGTAAATGTACAGCAGGTAGATTTATAAATAAATTATCAAGTTTGTTCATCATTCGGATCTTTACCATTTTACGAAAATATTATTAAAAATCCTAGTATTTATTTCAATTCAGGTATGTGAGCATGAGGAGCAGTCAAATTGAAAACGTCCTTTATTTATAAAAAAAAATCGCGACGTTTTGGTTCAGTTGGAATCCTTTTTCAGCCTGCATTTACATTTTACGGAAAATTGAAGAAGATTGCAGCATAGATGGTTATGAAAGAAATTTGCTCTCAGACGACTTGTTCTCCACGTATGTATGAAGAATTTTTATTTTAGTGTTCATATCGATTTTAAATTACGAAATATATGCTATAAGATAGTTCTGTAAACAAATCCTTTGTCTTAAAAATAAATACAATAATTGTTCCAGAATCAAGTAATCTGTCAACAAAGTTCATTTTTTGTCAGTTTATGACATTATTTATAATTTTTTTTTCAATTGATCTCTAATGAAAGTTAGCAGAGCAAATAAAAATTTATATTTTGCAAGAACTGAAGTACGTATTTTACTTTAGCGAAAATATTTAACTGTATATGTACTATTCCAAGTTGAGTTTGGAAATGTATATTTTCAGAGATTATTATAACAATGAATGAAGTTATAATTGACTTTCGAATTTTTTTTTCGTTTTATAATCCCATGCAAACTGAAATTGTTTATTCAAAAAATTCTAGTCTTGATTTTGATCATGCGTTTTTGTACAGGAAAAGTTGTTTGTCACGTATAGCAATGAAAAGTGAATGAAATGGTACAAAATGTTATTAAAAAATACAAACTTGAAAAATGTAGGGGAAGTTGGGAAATTGTGGGCTACGTTTTTATTTTTCGAGATATCATGAACAAAAATAAAATTTTTTTCAAATATTAAAAAGGTATAATATTTTGCATATGAAAAGGTTGCTGTAGTTTTTTGTTTTTTTTTTTACTTTTTTTTTTCACAAAATTTTAGTGAATAATGAAAAGTTAATGATTTTGAGATTTCAACAATTGTTGGGGAATTGTAAATTAAATTAAATTAAACAACATTAAGTAAACAACATAAATTAAGTCAATACCTAAAAATTTCTGTGTAAAAACTTTATTAAAATATTTGAAATGACAAAAGAATTCACATGCACAATTTGGGCACGTGAACGTGTTGGCAGAGGTAAGGACACATTTTGTATGGGTACAATAATAAATTATAAAATATGGGCATATAAAATATACACAATAACAAAATATGGACACAGTATGGATACATAATACATACACAATAAAAAAATTTATAAGTATGTCAAAAAAGTTGAAACACCAGTGGCCCACGATTCCTCACAAAAAGTGGCCCATGATTCCCCACAAGGTATGTTTTGACATATGGTGGCTTGATTATGACTCGACGAAGTTTTATGCAAAATTCCTTTTGTATATTGAAATACCAATGTACAACGATAATTATCAGCCAATTTACCTGAGTTGATTCGTAACGATGCGTTAAGAATTGATGCACGAGAACAATAGAAATAAATTCTTAAAGAAATTTTTTTTGAGGTTGGTATTGGACTGCATGCTAGGGACGTATACACCGGTCAATTACTAACGTAAAAATATGCTTGTAATGAAGGAAGACTTTGACATTTGTATCGCGCTATACAACTCGATATATGAACGATACATAACAGTGGCCCACAATTCCCCATGGCCCACAATTCCCCAATTTCCCATACTATAATGGTGTGGATAATATTTTCACTGTTATAAATTTGTTAATCTATTCTGATTTTATAGGTTTCATAATTATATCAGAATTCAATTATTATTTCGAAGAAGTGAGAAATTAAACAGTTGCTCTATTGTTCTTTTTCAGTATTTTTATATATATCTTTTTTCATTTACATGACAGCGGAAAGTAGAATTGCAACAAATTCAAAAAACTGTATTTTAATTACGTCGATTATTCACCTGTTCTTAAATCTTTTATTTTGTTAAAACATTAGGTAATTCTTCATACTTCAATTTTACTTTAGAAATCTCTATAAAATCCCAGAGATTCGAAACTTTTTGAAATTATTTCGAATGAGAAAGTAAATTTATGTGTACTTGGCTGATTTTCTGAGAATCTCACAATCTTGGAAAAATGTTTCGAAAGTTTATAACACCCATTAAAATTCTACGAGGTATTCAAACGGTTTAAGATCCGAAGTGGTCAACAGTGAAATTTGAAAAAACTTGAATTTTTTGGTATATACTTTTTTTTCGAAACTCGTCAAAAGATTGCAGTGATTTAATTTTTTTTTTAATCTCACTTCAAATGACAAGTCTGCAATTCATAACAAAATACATAAACTAAAATCTAGTAAACATCAAGATACTGAATTTTTATCTGACGTTGGTGTTCGAACAAAATTGCCGAAAATGAAGGGTCATACCTTACAAGCTTCAAGAAAAGCTTAAAATAATTCAAAGCACCTATCTGAGCTGCAGTTTGACGTATAATAAAAACCAATGAACACTCAACTTGTTGAGCCTTAAGAAGCTCATAAAGCACTGTAAAATTCAGACCTTTCTCATAAAAAAAATTTTTTTTTTGAATTCCCCTACATTCGTTACACTTCTCATTAATAAATAATCATCATCAATTATTTAAAACGAAACATTCGAAAATGTTCTAACCACTATAAATCCTTGCAAAACACAACCTAACATCATTTACTCATTTACACTTCACGTCGGAGCTAAAAACACCTTTCTTAACTGAAAAAAATGACTCTACGTTACTCGAGCGAATCCTATCTTCCCTCATACATTTTTCATAACTACAAAAAATTAGCGCGCAACGAACCAACGTGCAAACCTAATAACCCAACGGAAAAGACAACTACGAAAGGCAAAATTATGTAAAATTTTTGGCTTCAAGGTAATTTCAGCTTGTTCCTTCAGCCCTTTGTTGTCACTGACGTGAAAATCAACGTTCCAACTGAAAATTTATTTCCCAGTCCACTTTGACGTTTAGCAGTGGACCATAAAATGCCATCGCCAGCCCAATAGACTCGATCATTTTTTTCCCTTCCACCTTGTGTACCCACCGAAGAAAAAAAACGAATCACAAGGCTGATTTTAATGAAAATGCTTTTACCCAAACATGAAACTCGACTTCCTTCAATGCTTCGTCACCCGGAGCCATTCCCTTTGCCAGGAAAAAAGGTACCACAGAATGTGAATAAAAAGTCACCGCCGTTTTATGAATATCAAAAAGTATCGCTCAATTTCTCGTGACAACAACTGACGAGAATGGGCGTTTAAAGCGAGGTCGGGAAGAAACTTGAGCGTGAAGTTGAACGCGCTAATAAACGTTACGTTCTATTCGGAACTCGCAGATTGAATGGGGTAAAAAAATTCCCGGGAAAAAGCTTCCACCCCAGTTTCGTCCGCTTCTTAAGAGTTTCATCCCCGGGATGAATGTAATGATGAAATACAGCCCCTCGAAAGACGTTTTACGTTCCCAATTGATTCACGTGTTTGGACCGTAAAAATGTAATAGCCATTAACTCCATTCAACCGGAAAATGTTCCGTACCTTCCGTGCACATGAAGAGTATGGCAGCGATGGAGAGTCGCGCTTGCCATCTCAGGGCCATTTCCGGTATCTTCGTAAATCACTTCGCGAATCAAATCACTGGTTCCATCGGGACCATTTCCCGTTCATTACACCCATCGCCCTGTCCCAGTGCTTTCCCATCATTTTCCCATTTTCTTCACTCATCGCGCCTCAATTACACGCCCGTGTCACATTCGTCATCGATTTGATTTCGACCGACACTCGCGTTCACATGTCCACCGTACACATGGCCAATTTTTACACATGGCCAATCTCACGTGAATCCCTACGTATCCAAGTCTTAAATCGGCGAGAAAACGAAATTTATCGAATTTTCAACACTTTTACATATACGTATATTTTTTTTTACATTTTATTTTGGATTTTCAAGTAAGGTAAATGGCTTTTTTCAAAGTGTCACGGCGAGCTCGTCGCGAGAGTCATGCATAGCGCTGGGCTTTACGTCTTGTTACGGAGACGGATTTACCTTTACTGAGGGGCATCCCCCGGCGGGGGCATGCGCGCCGCGTATTGTGCCCCCTTCCCCCCCTTCCTGCGAGAGGGGCGAGGGGGAGCCGCGAAAAGGATGATATCGCGGCACATGCACGCGGGTCCCGTCCGTGCGGGGCCGCGGATTCCACTCGTACAGGAGCGCAAATGCGCATAAAGTCGAACACGTTCACGCATCCCGGTATTCGGGTAGCTCCCGCCCTTTTTTAGTACGTCCGAGTGCGGTGAAAGGGTCCGCAGGGCGTAGTCCCGCGACCGGACGAGATTCTTCGAGAATCGGGTGAGATGGAAAACTTGTTTCCGGGGTTGGGGTGAGAGGAGTCTTATCGGTGGAAATGGGTTTCCAGATGTGTTTCAAGTTGGGTTCGTCGTGGCCCGTGTTTTAGGGTCGATTTAAAGAAAATTTGTTGAGTTTATGTGATGGGTTGATGGATGTTAATGATTTTGGGAATTGGTTTGAGAAGTTGATTATAGTTAGTAGAGAATTTATGTTTTAATTGGGAGAACACTTGGTTAATGATTTTTTGAGCGTAATTTTTTGCTTCGTGAGGAAAGCAATTGGTAGAGAAATTTATAACGTGTAAATAATTCTTTGTCTTGATATATTACCACACAAAGTTTTTTTGAACATATGATGAGTTTGGTTTTGAAAGTTTTCAGTTTGTATTTACATGTGTGGAAAAACTCATTCATCTTTAAAGAATTAGGAAATTTTACAATTATCTTTTTTTTTCTCGAATCAGTAAATGAAGAATGATTCAGCGAACTCTTATAAAATATTTTCTCGCGCCCTTTGAAAACTAAATATTATTTAAAAGTGATTAGTTGTATCACTTTTCTAAGCACATTATTTGTTGAACATACCTCATGTAATTTTTCATATTAAAGGAATAGCAAAAAATTTGAACACTTAAATAAGGTTCTTAGGATTCACATCTTTTCAAAAAGCTGTTTCAGTTACAGCAAACATACAGGAAGAGTTTTTCTATATAAATTTAGATTTCTGACAAGGTCAACAACACATATTTAGTTCTTCTGTATAGAAACTTAAAACATTTTAAACTATAAAACAATTTTTTTTTTAATAAATTTAAAATGTGATTATTTGGGAATAATGACTTGACAGTTTTAAAGAAATTCTCTGGAATAAACAATGTTACTTTTTTGTAGGTTCTGAATTAATTTAAAAGGTCTGTCAGGTTTTTATGGAACGTTTGAAAATTATTTTAATTTTATAATGTAAATCAGACTGGAAATAATTTTCATGCATTATTCGAAATTATTTCCTGCTTTAATGATAACTATGTTCAAAAACAATCTATCTGCAAATTGCTATATATATATATATATATATATATATATATATATATAGTTCTCATTAAATGAATTTGTATAAAACAAAGGTAATACTAGGAAAATAGAAAAAATTTCAAACACTTAAATTCGTATTTATAGTCAAAAATAGATGTAAATTTTTCAAAATCTATTTAGTCTGAAGAACAGTTATCGAGTTTTAAAACTTATTTTCTCCTCAATGATCTGAAAAAGAAAACGAGAATGCCAAAGCTATCAAATTTTTCGAAGAGTACTAAATTTTCATTCACTTCTTCAAACTCTCTTAGAATTATGAAAAGTAAGGTATTTTGATAAATATAAGAAAGTAAGAAAAATCTTCCAAATTGACTTCAATATACATTTGAATATTCACGTAGTTCAAATCGTATGAGCTGGACAAAATTTTGGTTCTTTTTCCAGACATTTATACTCTCACAGTTAAATTTATGGTTTGATTTTTTTCGAGTAATATTTTTAATGACATTTTTTATGTTCACGAAAGTCCAACTTCAAGTAAAACAAAGAGAAATAAAACCAAAATCAGAAAATTGCGTTCATTTTCCAAAAGTAATAATTTGATTCTTTGAAGAACCAAAAAAATTACACCATGTATGTTTGTAAAACTTACAATTCTTCAATCCGTCATGTAAAGAAAAAATATCAGAGATTCTGAAAAAAAAAGTTATCAAAAATTCTCGTGACTTGTAAAAATCAAGATAGACCTTTATGGATAAAATGAAAATATTTAAATGATCGTATTTTTTCTACTTAAAAAAGACGAAATCTTTATCAATCCGATAAGACTTGAAGGATATAAAGAAGACTTAAAAAAAGCCAAGAATTGGAAATTCTCGTATTATCCCAGTAAAATCATCTACTTACTCTTCAGTTTCGAAGATAATATAAGTACTTCATTTCTTTTTCAGCTAGTAAAAACGTTGAGTTCGTACTTCGCAAGATATTAAACACAGGATCTGAAATTTCGGAAGAATTTCCCGGGATGCGTAATAATTGTTGAAGCAAGTCGAGTTATCGTTTAGAGAGCTTCGCGTTTCCATGACATTTCCTCTACCACCCTCTCCCCCTTTTCCCCTTGCAAAAGCCACTTGGCCTTTGAAACTGCGCTTTGAAAATGTCGGGCTTGATCCCGGGCTTTTCCCTTTCCCATTGTTAGAAAAAAGACTCACGCGAAATATAAAGCAACGCTCCCTCGGAATTCGGTCGTTCGTTATTCTGCTTTCATCTCGTGTACCGGGGAAAAAATGTTTGTACTCATTTGGGTAATGCGTTATGGTGAAAAGTCGCGAGGGATGCAGAGATAAATGACGAGTTGCTTTTCCTCGTTGTCTGGGAAATTTCACTTTATCGCGTTAGGGTGCGTTATGAATCTAGTTGGAGGTTGTATTAAGATGAGAATTTCTTTTCGGGGACAAATTAGCTGTTATAATAACTGTAATATATCAAAGAGTTTGTATTTTAAATGGATTCTCACAATTATTGTGTTACGACTTTCAGGACTTTCCATCAAGATTTCGGTTTTTTTATTCCAATTGTTGAAACTTAATTTGCACTATTTCTATTTTAAACAAAAATAGGAGAGGTGTAACGTAATTTCTGCGGGGAGGGAAAGGTTTATTATTAAAAATTTCCAATTTAGTCACAAATTATAGCACTTGAAAGGTATAAAAATCGTAAGAAATTTGAATTGAGTAAGACAAATTTTATGTTAGTTTGAAAGTTTTTTCGAAAAAGTATGATATCAAAATTTTCTAAAATTCTCATTTTCAGAAAAATAGTATATTGTAGACCGAGCGGGAAAACGGGCGTTTCCAGGCCGCGTACAAAGTTGACAACTCCGAGGCTACACCTCGCAGCACTCTGCTTCGCCTCGTGCTCGGTGTAGCCACGTCGTTGTCAACTTTGTACGCGGCCTGGAAACGCCCGTTTTCCCCGAGGTGTACATACCCCGAGGTGTACATACTATTTTCTCCGCCGCAAGAGCGAGAGAGCGAGTTTGGTGCTTCGCTGGCGAGAATCGATAATAATCGATTCGAGGTCCTTATATAGTAGCAAGAAACGGTATTAAAAAAAAATTTTTTTGAAAAAAAAATTTTTTTTCTATATTAAAATTTTTTTTCAGAAAATAAAATTTTTTGAAAAAAAAAAAAAAATTTCCGAAAAAAAAATTTTGTTGAGAAAAAAAAAATTTTTTTAAAAAACGTTAATTTTGAAAAAAAAAATAAAAAAAAAAAAATTTTTGAAAAAAAAAATTTTTTTTTAAAAAAAAAATTTTTAAAAAAATTTATTTTTAAAATAT
>JAPYZL010201858.1:0-20269 GCA_030522825.1 Platygaster orseoliae | reverse complement strand
CATTTGTGACGCGACGCGGTCAGAGAAATTGTGTATAGTTTCGTTGTGCAATATTGTCGTTGTTTGGTGTAAGAATAAATATCCGTTATAATTAAACTGTGTGAGCCTATACAACCCTATCACCACAGTACTTTTAAATAAGTATTTAATATCGTGCAATGTACATACTAGAAATTTCTAAAAATACTGTTTTCTGAAAAATCTATTAAAATATTGAAAATCTGCAAAATTTTTTATTTTAGAACATCAAATTCCAAAAATCTATATAGTGATCTATGTAAATACTAAAAATCTTTCAAACTAAAAAACCTTTTGAAATTTGAAAAATACTTAAAACTTATGTGTAAGATACTTAAAATCTACGTACATATAATTTTCTCTGAAAACTATAAAACTACTCAAAATAATAAAACTTTAAATTCTGCAGATCTGTAAAAAAAATCATAAAATAACAGGAAATCCTTCAGACAATAAAAGTATTTAAAAAAAAGTACTAAAATAACTAAAAACTTATTAAATACCAAAATTTTTTAAGATAATGTTCTGAAAAATATACTTAAATCTGATAATCTATTCAAATTGTTATTCCAGAACATCGAATTCTAGAAGTATATGTACGGGTGATTTCATGGGAGATTTTCAGTCAAAATTTTTTTTTCAACAAAATATTGTTTTTCGTGTTTTCAGATCAAAAATAATCGACACTTTTTTTTTTTAATGCGATATTTGAATATTTCAAAATATGATTTTTTGAAGTTTTGTAGTCTGTAAAAAAACTTTTTTTTTTATAGCAAACTGTTAAAACAGTTTTGAAGATAAAATGTTCCCTTTGCACCTTAATTGTGCCTAGGCGTACAAGCTTTCAAAAAAACTATAGCACACCTACCGTTGTTTTTTTTTAACAACAATATAGTGCATTGTTATAAACAAATTTATTTTTCCCAATCTTAGAACTATTTTTTTTCGATTTTTTATTCGATAAATTTTTTTTAAATGTTTATCAATATGCATGCAAAATTTTGGAGTGGAGAAATGAAAATTGTAAGTGTAACGAATTTTCTTAATCTGCCCCGCGCATTGTTACTGCGCGCACTTTCACAGCAGGTAATGGTGTACAAAATCAGTCCACTTATGGGCAGTGTTTTTGTCAAAATTTTTATTTGTTCATGTTAACACTTTAATTTTACAACTTGGCCTTGTTCTTTATTGTTTATAATAATAATTTTTTATTAATTATTTTACAGTACAAGTATAAAAAAACTTGACTTCGTCAATCATTTTTCTTTGATTAAGCGTTTGTTTCCTGATTTTTCATTTTAATTTTCATTTCTACACTCCAAAATTTTGCATGCATATTAATAAACATTTTAAAAAAATTAATAAAAAAAAAATCGAAAAAAAAAGTGCCAAGTTTGAAAAAAATGAATTTGTTTATAACAATGCACTATATTGTTGTTAAAAAAAAACTGCACATACATGTACATATAAACTGCTATAGCACACATAGGTGTGCTATAGTTTTTTTGAAAGCTTGTACGCCTAGGCACAATTAAGGTGCAAAGGTTTCGAAATTTTCAAGTATCACATTGAAAAAAAAAATACGTGTCGATTATTTTCGATCTGAAAACACGAAAAAAAATATTTGGTTGAAAAAAAAATTTTGACTGTTAATCTCTCATGAAATGACCCATAAATAAATTTGGACAAATATCAGAAAATCATCCAATTCGTACAAATACTGAAAAAGTATCATACACGTATAAAAACACTTTTTTTTGATACTAGATAAATAGTAGAAACCTACAAAACTCTTAATTCTAGCGCATGAAATTTTAAATTTCAATATCCATAATAATTCATAAAAATACTAGAACCTATAAAAACTCTATAAAATCTTTCTAAATTTTATAAGTACTAAAAAAACGGAAAATTGATAAAATATTATCAATTTATGTGAATATTATTTTCTTAAAAATCTACAAAAATACCTTAAATTCATTTTTACATATCAGAAAATTAAAATTCCAAGAATTCAAATTATAGAATTTCAAAGAGATATCTCGATAAAATAAAGAAAACCTACAGTGTTTTAAACAAATACGAAAAAAATAATAATTCTGGAAATATATGGACTATAAAAAATCTAAAACACTTTTAAACAAAACAAAAAAATGTCATCAACTTTGAATTCTAGAGCACGGAATTCCAGAAATCTAGAAAAATACTTGAAAATCGTACGAGATTTATTAATACTGCTAAGTAAAAAATTTTTTATTAATGCATAGAAATTTATGCAATAAATTGATATTTTTATGGAATGATTTGATATGATATTTCTTTAAAATCTACGAAAAAACCTTAAATTCATTTTAACCTATCAGAAAATTTAAATTCCAAAAATTCAAATTCTAGAATTCTAAAGAGATACATTGACAAAAACAAAGAAAACCTACAGTGTTTTAAACAAATACGAAAAAAAATTTATCAACTCTGAAATCTAGAGCAGGAAATTCCAGAAATCTAGAAAAATACTAGAAAATCGTACAAGATTTAATAAATACTGCCAAGTAAAAAAAGTTGTTAAAATGCATAAAAATTTATGCAATAAATCAATATTTCTATGGAATAAGCTAATATATTTTCTTTAAAATCTACGATAAAACCTTAAAATCATTTTAACATATCAGAAAATTTATATTCTAAGAATTCAAATTCTAGAATAATTCTAAAGAGATATCTTGATAAAAATAAAGAAAACCTGCAGTATTTTAAACAAATACGAAAAGTTAATAATACTGGAAATATATGAACTATTAAAAATCTATAACACATTCAAACAAAAAACAATTTTTTCAACTTTGAATTCTAGAGCAAGTTCCAAACACTTAAAAATAAACGAAATCAAAAAAAGTTTTCCATAACACCTTGCATAGTTAAAATGATAAATAAAAATTGAAATACAACTAATATTATTCCATCCTACTAACAATTTTATACTTTTTTCTTGGGTACAGTTGAAAAAACCAATTTTATAGTGTTTTCGTTATGTGCCTGAAGTTCGAAACGTTTATGAAATAAACGAAAACGAACAACAAATTGATTTTTCATTTCCACTCATAATTAAAATCAAAGATAATAAAAAAACGTTTATTAATATTTGTTAAATATCAATAATTACGGCTTAATTTAATAACTATGGATAGTGGAACAATTTTTAAAATTTTTTCGTTTATTTTTAAACGTTTGGAACTTCAGAGACATTTTTCGTTTATTTTTCGAACGTTTAGAACTTCAGGCACATTTTAGTACACGAAATTCCAGAAATCTAGAAAAACTCTAGAAAATCATACAAGATCTAATAAATACTGCTAAGTACAAAAAGTTTTCAAAATGTAAAAATTTTTGCAATAAATCGATATTTTTATGGAATGACCTGATATGATATCTACATGACTCTACAGGTCCGTAAAACCAACTTTTCAGTCCATGGACTGCAAAAAACCTCCAAAAGACACACAATGTACTATTTTCATTTCGATTCGATTTCCCTTGTTTCTTGATGATAGTTTAAATAAAAATTCAACCCAAGCAAGTATCACAACATTCCTAATTCCAATTTTTAATTAAACTTTTTCAGACGACATTCGTCCTAGAACGATATTACTCCTACCCTCTCGCCAAAAAAGGCCGAGAACCTCGGCAAACTAGAAGCAAATACTTCATCTATAAAATGGTCGCTTGCAAAAACGCCGAAAAACATCCTTGGCTCAAAGTCATCCTCATGAAAGACCACGACGGCGTCGGAGAATCCGGTGACGTTGTCGAACTTCCACAGCGAAAGGCCTACAATACGTTGATTCTACCGAAAGTCGCGGTATACGCTTCGCCCGAGAACCTTGAGAAATACGCTCATATGAAGAAAACAACGCGAACCTACAGTTCGTTGCTGGCTCCAGTGGTGATGAAACAGTTGCAGAGCACGAGAGTGTGCGTTTCGATGAACGCGGAAAATCCATGGGTAATGGAAAAGTTTCACGTCCTCGTAGCTCTGAGGAAAATGGGTTTCCACGTGCCGATCGAGGCGATTGAACTCCCAGAGAAAAGCATCGTCGGTCCAGACTTGGACCAGGAAGGCAACGAATTTTATGTGACCGTGGTGATAAACAAAAAGGAGAGGGCAAATGTCAGGTGCGTTTTGAGGCACCTGTGTACGGATCCAAACAAGAAGTTGCCGTTCCCTGAAAATTACTGGGAGTATCTTGGGGAACCGATGTACCCGGAGTTCGAAGAGGTTTTGAGCAAACTGCCGCAGCCAACGAATGGGAGGCTGGAGGAAAGACCGCTGCTGGATGAGGAATTGTAGATATTTGGAAATATACGTTTTCTTGAGATTTCGAATTCTGGTCTTTTTGTTTTGTTTGGACGTTTGGACCGAGTCTTAATAAATTGAGAAATACTGGAGAATTTTTGGATGTTGGTTGATTACAAGGTAAAATTCCTGAATCGAGAATCCCGAATGACCTTTTTCCCGAAAAATTGGGAAGTTGGGTTAATTTTTTTTTGCTGCTGATATCGTTAGTTTATCAAAAAATATCAGACACGTGTTTTTTCTTTTTGTTATGTGTCTGAAATTGAGGGAAATACGTCGTTTTAAAAAGTCTAACAAAGTAAGGTCATTTGCATGATCAGTATATCTATGGATTGAGTAAATTATATGATGTCAAAAAATATTATAAAACAAAAATCTACCAATTTTGGGAAATATTGTTTACATATAATATGTTTGAGAACAATGTTGTGCATATAACATGTAAAATGCAAAACTTTAAGAAAATTATTTTGATTAATGTAAAAAAAATGAAAACAAGGAAAAAAACTTACAAATTGTACTTCTAGAAAATTTTCTGAAACACCAAATTTTAATTAAATTTTTACAATTATTTCATATTTGTGCGAGGATCAATTTTTGATAAAAAAAAATTTTATAATAATATGAAAATTAAATGCGCAAAAATCAATCTATTATTAATTTCTAGTTTAACCGAATTATTAACAATTAACAAATAACGTTTCTCAAAGTTTTATAATGTTTTAAATTATTTTTTTAATTTCAAAAATTTTGGACCTTATCTGTATGAAACATTTTTTGATTTTTAAAAATGTGTATTCAACAGTTTCTGTAATTTTTCGGAATTAAAAAATTTTTTTTGATGTACAAAATTTGTTAACATTATCTGCAATTCAACAAATTATTCGAATTTTATAGAATTTACAACAATCTGGAGAATAATCCTAATGTTTTTTCATTTTCTTTATATTTTAACAATAATAATCGAAAAAAATTCATTGAAATTCGTGTAAAATAATTTTTCGTAATTTTTCAATACTTCCAAGTTCTTGAAATTTTTTTATAAATTAAAAAAAAACCATACACTTTTCCAAAAAATATGATAATGATCACAATATACGAAACTTATGAACAATCTCTGTAATTCTTCAGATTACTTACAAAATTATTGATTATTTAAAAAATGTTTCCAGTTTTTCAATTTTTACACAATTTGGTACAAACTATTCAAAGATTTAAGTTACCTAGACTAAAATATTGAGAAAATTTGGACATTAAATTATATGGATATCAAAATTTTTTCCGTTGTTTTTGATTCAATTGTAAAATTGGGTAAAACATTGTGAATTTTTTTCGAAGTTATCGATGTTTCGAATAATTGGTTTTTTTTTATTGATTCGGGAACTTGGATTTTCGAGAAAAAGGTCATTCTACAAAAAGCCATTCGGGAAACTGGGCGAATACCTGTTGATTTTCTATCGATATTTTAACGTAATTTCGGAACCGATTTTTTTGTTTTTACAGAAAAAGTATCCTTTTTTCTCTAACATTAGCATAATACACGGAAAAAATTTTATGCAAAAATTACCAAAAATTCAGGAATCGCTGGACAATGGTGAAATTTCGTTACTTTTTCCCAAAAAATATAGTAATTTTTACCACATTTTGGGTAAGAAATCCTAAAATATGGTAAAAATTACTATATTTTTTTTGAAAAAGTGACAAAATTTCACCATTATCCGGCGATTCCTGAATTGTTTGGTAATTTTTGCCAAAAAATTTTTTCCGTGTATTATTTAATTTGATATTAATATTTCATGAATTTGTAATGATGAACCGAAAAATTTTTATTAACTATTTCTAATTTTATGCAATTTACTACAAAATTAGAGATAAAAAGAAAGACAAAAAATGAAATAATCATAATTAATTATAGTTATTTACTCAATGAGTTTAAAGTAGATATTTTGAAATCGAACAAATTTGTAATTTTGACAAAAGCATAGCAGAAAAAATTTTCGGAAGGGGCTTTTGGAAAAATCTTTCGCGATATTATTTTCCTCAAAATGTATAAAAATATAAAAAGTTTGTACAATTCTTTGATTTATAGAGCATCGAATTTTAGAAAGCTGTATAGAAATATAAAAAATACTATAAGTAGTGGAAAAGTAAAAAAATCAAATTCCATTATATTGAATACTCTGAATTACAAATTTTATGTAACTTTGAAACTCCGAAATTTGTGAAATTGAAAATTTTTATGAGCGAAAGATCAAAAATCATGAAATCACAAAAGAAACAATTTTTTTATTTCAAGAATTTCTAAAATTTCCGTATTTATGTTATTCGTACAATTTCTAAAATTTCCGTATTTATGTTATTCGTACAATTTTGCCGTGTTTGTTGGTATTTTTACAGATTTCTAAGAATTCTATGATTCACTTTACAGATTTTTAATATTGATGTTAAAGTATTAAAATTAACAACAATTTTTAATTCTTAGTATTTTTTTTTTTAATTTCTAATTTTTTCGCAGATTGCAATGTGGATTTTGAGAATTCCATGCTCTAGAATTCCAACTTCAGTATATTTTCAGTTTTTTTAAAGACGTCTGATTTTCGTACTTTTGAAAGTGTTTTTAAAATTTTATGTAGCATTTTATATTATTTTTTCAAATTTATGGTATTTCTTATTTATTTTTCATTCGTTTATTTCTCAATTTTTGTCCACCTTTTCACTTTTACAGCAAATTAAGTAAAAAATTTTCACTAAAAATTATTTGTGCTTATCCAGTATATTTCTGTTTTTCAAGGCATCTCTTTTTTCAGAAAAACTCCACTTTATCTTAGATTCCCCTCTTTCATCATTTTCGTCAGTTTTTATCAAACATTTATGGAAAGAGAAATTTTTGTATAAATCATCTCTTTCCTCAAAAGCCGGCATATTTCTCCAAAAATGTTCTGACTTTTTCGGCTCGTTATCAACCTGTGGAGAAAATCAAATTTTTTAGAATTCAAAACTTTAATTTGTATTTTCAATCAATTTACCCAATGAAATGAATTATTTCGAAAATCGTTGCCAAGATTGACCTCATCAGCATTTTTTTTGTATTTTTCTTCCTGGATAGGCGTTAGTAAAATATCGAAATTCGAACGATTTTCCCCAAGAATTCCAATTTTTATTCCTAATTCGTGCAATTTTTCTTCTCTGGCGAATAAAGCATTTTGCAAGTAGAGAACTCGTGGATCCTCAGAAAATGCGGTGGAAAATTCTAAAGTATATACATTTTTCCATGGGTTAAAAACATTGATAATAAAAAATAGTAAAAAAGTTTTACAGTTATGTAAACCTAAAGTTGCGATCCGAAAATCACACTCCATATGCAACAACTGATATATCAGTGGAGAATTATAGAAGAGTTTTTTCTCAGGCATTTTTGGGCCATGCAAAATCAGACTTTCTTCTTCAGTCAAAAAAAACTCGTCTTTAACATTTTTTTTCAGAGTTTTTCTGATACTTTTAGGCTCTGTTCTGAACAGCCTGTTTAGTTCTTCTCCTGCGAAGAGTGTTGGTTTTTCAGTTACTCAAAGTTGAATTATATGCAGAATTCTTAATTTCCTTAAACACTATTCTAAATGTTTAGGTATAAAGAAAAATTAGAATTTATTTAAATACGGAAAATTTGCACAATTTTGAATGGTGAAATATCGAATTCTAGAAATCCAGATAAAATTTACTAAATTATATAAACTGTGAAAAAATACTAAAAGTGATCGAATGAACTATTTTCTGAAAAATCTGAAGAAATACCTTTGAATCTGTGAAATTTGGAATTCTAGAGAATTAAGTTTTAGAAACGTGTAATATAAAGCAATGTATATAAATATTATAAATTTATAAAAATAATAGGAATCTATAAAAAAATATTATGAAAACTTGAAAAATACGAAAAATCTCTAAAA
Source organism: Platygaster orseoliae (assembly GCA_030522825.1). Lineage (NCBI taxonomy): Eukaryota > Metazoa > Arthropoda > Insecta > Hymenoptera > Platygastridae > Platygaster > Platygaster orseoliae. Next base: position 11,959 of record JAPYZL010201858.1, on the reverse strand, counting down.
TGCTAAAAATTTGTGTGAATGCAACTTTTCTGGTAAACTTTTAAATTACTAAAAATCGACCGAAATTTGAATTCTAGAAATCTATTTTCAATCTATAAAATACTAGAAAATCGTTCCAAAATCCAGAAACATTAAAAAAATGCGAGAAATATGAAAAATATTTGAATACTCAAAAACTATGTTAAGATAATTTTCTCAAAAATTTATAGAACTTTGAATCCTAGAAATTTGTATACGAGTCTAGAAATATACCAGTAAATTCTTTGAATTGTACAAATATCAAAAAAAATATTAAGATAGTAAAAAAATACTGTTTTCTGAAAAATCAATTAAAATGTCCGAAATAGTCGAAATTTCCAATACTAGAGCATGAAATTCTAGAAATTCATGGACGAATCCTTATGAATATTAAAATTCTGTAAAAATATTAAAAACTAATACCAAATCTTGTGAATACAAAACAAATTTTAAAATACAAGAGATTTACGAGATGAAAAATTTGATGTGATTTTCCCATAAATCTATAAAATCGATAAAAAATTTGAATTCTAAAGCATTATATTCTAGAAATATTTCTATAATTAATTAATTCATCTGTTATTCTACAAATTACTAGAAATCTAGAAAAATACTAGAAAATCGTTCAAAGTTTCGTTATTATTGAAAAAACTCGAGAAATATAAAAAATGTTTCAATACCCAAAAACTACGTTAGGATAGTTTCCTTAAAAATTTATGAAACTTTGAATCTTAGAAGATTTAATTCTAGAAATCTGTACACAAGTCTTAAAAAATACCAGAAAATTCAATGAATTGTACGAATATTATAAAAATGCTGAGAAAAAAAAATAGTATAAAAAATACTGTTTTCTGAAAAATCAATTTATACATATAATCGAAATAGTTGAAATTTCCAATACTAGAGCATCAAATTCTAAAAATTCATAGACCAATCCATGTGAATACTAAAATTCTATGAAAATACTAGAAAATGATAAAAAATCTTATAAATACAAAATCAATTTGAAAATACAAGAGATCTATGAGATAAAAAATTTTGATGTGATTTTCTCACAAATCTATAAAATTACTAAAAATGAATAAAAATTTGAATTCTAGAAATTCATTTGTCACTCTAAAAATTACTAGAAATCTAGAAAAATACCAGAAAATTGTTTAAAGTTTTATTAATATTGGAAAAACTTGAGAAATATAAAAAATCTTTTAATATCCAAAAACTATCTTAGGATAGTTTTCTTAAAAATTTATAAAGCTTTGAATCCTAGAAGATATAATTCTAGAAATTGATAAATAAGTCTCGAAAAATACCATAAAATTATGTGAATTGTACAAACACTTAAAAAATGCGAGCAAAAAAAATATAAAATAGTATAAAAAATACTCTTTTCTGAAAAATTTATTTAAATGCTCGAAATAGTTGAAATTATAATAGAACATCAAATTCTCAAAATTCATGGACCAATCCATATAAGTACAAAATAAATTTAAAAATACAAGAGATCTACGAGATAAAAAATTTTGATGTGATTTTTTCCCATAAATCTATAAAATTATTAAAAATCGATAAAAATGTGAATTATAGAGCATTGCATTATAGAAATTTATCTGTCACTCTACAAACTACTAGAAATCTAGAAAAATACTAAAAAATCGTGCAGTCTCATAAACATTAAAAAAATGCGAGAATATAAAAAATTTTTTAAACCCAAAAACTATGCTAAAATTCTATAAAAATACTAGAAAAAGATAAAAAATCCTATGAATACAAAATAAATTCGAAAATACAAGTGATCTATGAAAAAAAATTTTGATATGATTTTCCCATAAATCTATAAAATTACTAAAAATACATAAAAATTTGAATTCTAGAAAAATACTAAAAAATCGTTCGAAGTTTCATTAATATTGAAAAAACTCGAAAAATACTAAAAATCTCTTTATACTCAAAAACTACACAATGATCATTTTCTTCCAAATTTTTAAAACTTGGAATCCTAGAATTCCTAGAACATATAATTCTAAAAATCCAAAAAATACTCCAAATCTGTGTATACATAAACCCTTATTTCAAAAACTGTCTCAAAATGTACAATAAAACTGCACCGATAAAATTGTAGTGATTTCTCCGAAAAGCGATCCAAAGGACTTTATGGGACAATCTGATCAACCCTTCAAAAAACCTCAAATCTCTCTCAATCTTAGTTTTTGAATTAAGAAACTTCATCTTGATTTTTCCATCGTCACAATTATATAGAAGCACATTAGCATAAGCTTTTCCTAAAATAAATCTGAAAATCGTCATTGCTTCTTTTTGTTTCGATTTCGTATCAAAAATCAAGGGATTCGGCAAAGTCTTCATCGCCCTTTCTCTTTCTTCGAGTAAACTTGTCCATGTGTCGATGTAATTTTGAAAGTAGAGAATCAGAGCTCTCAAAAAATGGTCTACGACTTGCGTATGGAAGAAATTGATGAAATCCATCTTCATTGTCGCCGGGAATTGCAGAAGATACAAAACAACATCTTTTACGTCTTCAAGAATAACTACATTGGGTGAATTTGACGAAACTTTTCGCTGGAAATGCCATTCGAAGTTTTTCTGCAAAAATCATATTACATGTATTTTAACAGTATTATTTTATTTAGGAAAAATATTGATATGAACAATGTTACTTTTTCATCTGGGCTCAAAACTTCGCGGAATTGCAAAATCAAATGTTTGTGGGGACATAATGATTGTTGAGTTTTTTCAACATTCAAGAACTGGCGTTGCTGGTTTTTTTCTGTGTCAATTTCGAGATTTTTCGTATTTCTGTAAATTGATATAAGAAAAAATTGAAGAAAACAAGGGATGTGAAGTAATGTTACCTCGAGTTAAAGAAATTTGAAAATTACTCTTGGAGGCTATTATTCATCAAATTGTCCCAAGTGAAATGATTTTCCATATTCTATGAATTTAAACTTGATTTTGTAAATATTGAAATATTGTTGGGTTTTTTTGAATTGAGGTTTAATAAATAGTAGTAAACAATACTGAGTATCCATAGCAACTGTGAGAAATTCTGCTAACAATGTGTGAATTCGAAAATTTCTTTCACAAATTTTTTGAGATTTTGAAAATTGGTCACACGTGTCTATTTTTGAATTGAGAAAAAAAATTTTTATTATCCTGAATCATGTATAAAGTCTTTCATATCGCGTGAATTTCTAAAGTATTAAGATAAAAAAATTTTCAGCAATTTTTTGAATTTGTCAAAAAATATTTCTTAACGTGAAAATTGTATAAATGTTTTACTGTACATCTATTTGAAGAGGAAATCTCAAAAAATGTTGTAAATGATCATATTTTGAAAAAAGAGGAATATGAAAAATAACATTGTAATTAATTTAAAAGAAAAAATAATAACGAAAATTGTTAAAAAGGTGGTCTCATAAATGACCGAAAGCTTGAAAATCAAAAGAACGAACTTGAAAAAGTTTTTTTTTCCTTTGAAAAGGGTTTTTTAATCCAACAGATCAGTTTCCATTGTTAAACAAATTAGAGTATTGTATTGGGAGGAAACTCAAGTAAACTGAATTAATAATACCTAATTAAATAAATATTAGCAATCTCTAATAACGTTTTCTAAGCCTCTTAGAAAATAAATATAAATAAGAACAACTCTTAATTATTATCATAAACGTAAATCGGATCGTTAATAACTTTTTTGTTAATAAATAGTTGAAAACTTGGAATATTTTGAAGATTGTAAATAATTGTAGGAATTGAAGAAATATGTGGAATTTCGGATGATGATGATAAATTCCGTTAAATTACAGAAACTGTAATCAATTTATAAAAATGGTAATTATGATTAACCGTTTATCAGAGATTCTCGATAATTTTCAAAATCGAAAAAATTCATGCAATTATGAAAAATTGAAAAACAGAATAAAATTCTAAAGACCCTGAATATAATTCTAGTAAATCCGAAAAGTTAAAAAGTTTCAGAGTACTAATGAAATATTCAAAAAAGAAAAAAATGTTTTATATCGTAAATAGTTAGAAACTTTAAATACTATAAATAATAAATTGTAGAAATTCAAGACATTTCAGAAAATCTTTATAAAATCCATGAATATGTACAGACACAGAAGTTTTTATATTTTTGAAAAATAAAAAAGATCTAGAAATATCACAAAAACTTGCAAGAATGAACAAACATTAAAAATAGTAATTATTCAAATTTCATTAAATGTTCAAAAGTTTCTTTAATTCCGTCAAATTACAAAAGATTTATGTTCATTAAAAATGGTAATTATAATTAAACGTTTCGCAGAGATTCTCGATAATTTTCAACATCGAAAAAACTCGTGCAAATATGAGAAATTGAAAAACAGAATAACATTCTCGAGACCATGAATATTAAATTCTAGAAAATCCAAAAAGTTGAAAAATTTCAGAGTACTAATAAAATTTTCAAAAAAATAAAAAATGTTTTATCTAGTGTGGAAAACGTTAATAAAAGAGCTGAAGAGTTGTTTAATATCATGAATTATTAGAAACTTTAAATACTATAAATAACTGTAGAAATTCAAGAGATTTCAGGAAATAATGATAAAATCCATAAATATGTACAGACAGAGAAGTTTTTATATTTTTGAAAAATAAAAATCTAGAAATATTACAAAAATTTGTAAGAATGAACAAACATTAAAAATAGTAAATATTCAAATTTCATTAAATGTTGGAAAGTTTGGTTAATTTCGTTAAATCACAGGAACTGTTGAATATTCTTGACATCCTTAAATCAAAAAATTGAGAACTAGTAATGTTAATTCTTATAAAAACCTTATACAATTTTTCATAAAGTAGACCTTAAAAAATGTTTATAGAAAAACTTTATTTACAAAGTAACCTTATGAAAACTATAAAAAAATTTTTTTTATAAAATTCTATTTTTTGCAGAAATTTTTATACAAATATTGTTTTTTTTTTTTGATTTTGTAAGAATCACTTTTTTATAAAAAGACATTTCTTATGAAAAAGAACAACTTTTAAATATATCAAATTTTATAAAAAAAATATGGGGCTCAAATACTTTTTTATAAAAAATGTACAATTTTTTAAAAAACGGGATTCTTATAAAAAATGTTCAATTTGTATAAAAATGTTGTCTTTTTTTTTATAAAAATCAAAATCACTAGAGTAGCTTAAGAAACGTCTTTAATTTGATTTCGAAAATCAAAATAAAAAAGACGATACACCAGATTCAAAAACTTACATTTAACAAAACTTGGGAAACGATAGCCAGTTGGAGAAGTAAATAAATACCAAGAGCATGTAAAAAATATGCTTATTATAATTGATACCGCCTAATCATGTCGAGCATAGTGATAATAATATATTACAAGGACATACATGTATAGGTACATTTGGAGCAGCGAACCAACATTCTTCTATCAAACTCGCGCTTAATTAATATTACCGTTAAACTTTTCCCTACCATGTCTACACGTACGAATATTAATATAAGACATATTTAGCACAAATACTAAGACAACTTTGATCCCCAATATGGGGTGAATTGATACAAGATTCGCTATATATTTTTTTACTTTTTCTTCACCCGTTTCGCTCGCTCGACATTATCATACTATGAAACCGCAAAATAAAGAACCCAACGCTCAACTTTCTCGCTAAATCACAAATCGACACCATAAAAACATTATTTGTACATTGGTTTCATCGAAATACAAAACTAAAGGAATCCATCACAAATAAATAAAATCGAGCAAAGTTAATCATTCGAAATTTCCGTCTATGTACACTTGGCAATTAATAAGCCCTCGTCCAATCAAAGCATGGTTCTTCAATTTGCATTGCAATTAGAAAATTTCACGTCAGTCTCAGTTTGGTGCAAAAGTATTGAATACAACTAGACTGCAAAATTATGTACAGACCCCAAATTCTTTTCAACATATTATTTCATTGCGTTTCTCACTAATAGTGTTTCATGTTTACGATTACTCTCATCTACGTTCACATTCCAAACCTCTTTTATTTGTAAATGACTTTTATCGTCGTCGCTTTCTCGCTTATTGATAAATTCAAGTCGAAAGAGAGAAAAAAATTTATCGTACGTATATCCAACAGTTCCTCAGAAACCATAATTTCCAAAAACCAACAATATCTCGATTATTGTCCCGAGCATTTTCCAGCATTCAACAACAGCGTCTAAATAACTTATCAAATATTTGCCGAGTTTGTAACGTTCTCTGATAGAAGTAATGAAATTAAATGTTTTGCATATGACGTTTTTCAACTCATAACGCTATCAACTATTTTTTTTTCCTGAAAAAACAGATAGGAATGCAGATCAAGCTGTCTCAAAAAAATAAAAGAATCCTCAACAACCTCGGTACAATATTCCAAAATTCGTGGATTTATTGACAAGAGTTTCAAAAATGCAACAAAGTGGCTTCAAAAATCTGGATACATAATACAAAGTTTTTTCATTCTCGACCTTATTTTTGTCGCAGCTCAAAATCGACTATGACAACAGTGACGGACAAAAATTACGTGCACATTTTTATACTTTCTACGAGTACACGAAGCGCGGCTCGGTTACCTTTGCCATTTTTTTATTTTTTATCCTCGAATTCGACGTTTATTTGTTTTTTTGTTTTTTGTTATTTTCGCAAAAAAGAGAAATTCCTAGCATGAAAGAGTGGGCTACGAGGATGTCATGTCCATGAACTGGGCAAGTAAAGCCGACTCTATGAGCCCGTGAGTCTGGCCCATTCGTTGCAGGTTTTGTACGTCTTTCTCGACGTCCTCCAAGGCGCGCTCGAGTTCCTCCGTTTCTTCCCTAGAAGGCTCGTAATCACCGTTTCGATTTTCTGAAATTAACAAAAATCAACGACATTATTAGAATTATGAAATTATTCAAAATTAAATTATTCAAAACTAAATTATTATTAATTATAATTATTCAAAATTAAAGTATTAATAATTTAAATTATTCAAAATTAAAATCATTATAATTTTAATTATTCAAAATTGAATAATTAATAATTTAAATTAGTCAAAATTAAATAATTAATAATTTAAATTAGTCAAAATTAAATAATTAATAATTTAAACTAGTCAAATTAAAATCATTAAAATTTAAATTATTCAAAATTAAATTATTAATCATTTAAATTATTCAAAATTAAATTATTAAAAGATCACTTGCAGGCCAGTATTTTATGATAATTTATTTAAACTAATATCGTACCATTAGATTTTATAACATAAATTAATATTGTATCATTAAATTTACTTGACAATAAAAGTTAAAAAGTAAGATCAGAAGTAAAATTACCAAAAATGATTATAGTAAATAAATTCAATTGAGAAATAAACTAATAAATGAGTAATTTAGATATGTTGGAAGGATTTATTATTATTTATTATTTAAGCTAATGTTATTGATCAGATTATTTACTATTGAAGATAATATCATTATAAAAAAATTATTATAAAAATTCATAATATAAAAAAATTAATACTAATACTAATAATAATAATAATAATAATAATAATAATAATAATAATAATAATAATAGTAATAATAATAATAAATATACAAATAAAATATTAATATTATTATAAAAATTATTATTTTTATAAAAATGAAGTAGGCAATAAATTTCTATTAACAAGCAGATGAATATCTACTGATGAAAAAAAATCAGTTATTCACAATTTTAAATCTCGTGAATTCTCGTCACTTATTTAATTTACAAGTAAAGGCCAGAAATTTAATCATTAAAAATGATTGTTGTTATGGATTTAAGTAAAAAACATTTTTCTTTGAAATCAGAAAGATTTGTGATTTTGATATTTTTGGAGGATTTATCATTATGTTTAATTTAAACTAATTTTATATAGTCAAAAAAATTATGTGAATAAATTTTTTTGACAAATCGAAAAATACTAACGATTAATTAAGAAACAATTATTTAGAATTTCGTCTCTTGTGAGTTATCGACGCCAATTTTGTTCATAAAATTTAATAACCTAAAAAATTGAATAACATAAAATTATTAAAAACGATCACAGTAAATCCATTGAATTAAAAAATAAAAACAAACTAACAAATAAGTAATCTCGATATTTTTGGAGGATTTATTACTATTTATTATTTAAGCTAATGTTATTGATAATATTGTTATATATTGTTTACTATTCAAAATAATATTGAATCGTTAAAAACGAAGTAGAGGAATGAAGCAGACGAATTTCTACTGATTCAGTAACAAAATTTTTTAAACTTGAATGAGTATATAATTCATTTCTTAATGATTAGTAACATTTTTTCAATAAGGTGTATTTTTTCATTAAATTGTCTGAATTAAAATTACTTATTTAAAAAGTCATTTATAAGTATATCATATTCCTTTTTAAAATCAGAATTTTTCTTAAAGATATCAATCATAAATGTTTTTTTTTTTTTATTTTAAAAACCAAGTCACAAACATGTTCATAAAGTTTACAACGTTGACAAATCACAAGAAAATTTTTTTCTGAGATTTACCATAAATAATGTAAAACCTTGAAAAAACAAATTCGACGAAGCTTCAAACAAAGAACTTTCTAAACATGTTTATACACTAGTGATTTTGATTCTTATAAGAAATGACGAAATTCTTATAATTAGAAATTTTTTTAAAGAATTCTATTTTTTATAAGGTCGATCTTAAAAAATTCAAATAAGAAAAAAATTCTTTATAAAAACCAGTGACACTTTTACAAGAAATTTCAATTTTTTTAAAGAAAATATTTAAACCTCGTGAACTGGAATTTTTATGAACAAAATTGTTCATTAACACTTCTACAGGAAATAAAATTTTATAAAAAAAGTTTTTTTTGCAAGAATCTCAAAAGTTCGACCTTTTTTTAAAACAACGAATTTCATCGTTGATGATTTTATGAATTTTTTTCATCGACGATTTTTAAAATTTAAATCATTGATGATAAATCTCAGAAAAAAAATCTTTTGCGATTTTTCAACGTTGTAAACTTTGACAATATAAAGCATGTACGAATTTTCGAAAAATTTTGTAAGTTTTGAATAGTTTATTTTACGTTTGAAGTTTGAGAAAGTTAGAAAAGTGAAGAAAATTTATTTAATTTAAATTTAACTTTAGAGATTGTCAATATTCCTATAAATTTGGAGTTTTTAAAATTTCAAAAAAAGTTCATAAATCTTAAAGATAGTGTTCAGTTTCATATTTCATCAAAATCTATGTGATGATGATTTAAAAATACTATATTATATAATCTGAAGTAGTTGAAAAATATACACATTACAAAAAATTGTAATGAGTCGGAAAATTTTTTCATAACATCCACAAATTTCAGAATAGTACATATAATGCTTCAAATTTTTTATTATTTCGGAAAAAAATTGAAAATTCTCAAGTTTCTCAATAATTCAAAAAATTCTAAAATTTTTTGTTGTTGTAGCTGTACGTTTTAGTGAAACTCTTTGTTTACTAAAGTAAAAGATACAATTTGTTTAGTATTTTTTACTATACATCAACTTATAATTGCGATATTTGACGTTTTACTATACTGCATTGTAAAAATAAATATATTTATGGGTTAATGTATTATAATATATGAAAAATGAATTAATATTATTATGGATTTTCCTAAAATATAGTAATTTTTCCAATATCAATAGTACAAATTACATGTTCACATAGTTTTTAATTTTACCAAAAATATATTTTTTTTCATAAGAATTTCTTGACCTGACTTGAAAATAACAATAATCATGTAACCATAGCTCCTCAAAAAATTTCAAATTAATAAAAAAAATACCCATCTCCCATTATTTCCACAAACTCCCACAACCCTCATTCCCCATTCCCCAAAAAACTCACCGATAAACAAATCATTAAACGCATCCGCTGGCAAGTTATTCAAGACATTCCCAAAGTCATGTTCCGCCGCCTCCAGTGACGCGAACACTTCGTGATCCCCGCCAAAACCACTTAAGGGCCCAAGACCAAGTCCCAAATTTGGATTCACCACGCTATTCGTGCCACCGTGTTGCGACATGTTCAAATTCAGGTTATTCAAAGTTCTCGGATTGTTCAGATCATTGGGAATGATTTGCCCGCCAACGAAATGGTGCATCGAATTTTCTGTCGCATCTACATCCACTAGTTCCGGAGTTTCCAATTTAAGGTCGATTCTGTTATCCAGGATAACTTGCTCTTGAACCTCGGGCAGTGGGGGAAGGTTTTGGATTTGGGGTACCATTATCGGTGGGACCCGAGCCAAGGTCGTTGGGACTGGCGCTGGGACCGGAACAGGGGCTGGGATCGATAAAGTTGGCGGTGGGAGCGTCAGCTGTGGGGGCGTGGGACGTTTCCGTTTTTTGGGTTTGGACTTTGGTTTTGGCCGAGTGACGGTGGGCGATGCTGGCTTTTTACGAGCCTTCTTTGGTTTCAACTCCTGGGCCTTTCGGTGGTAGTTGTCGCGTTTGCGAGCATGTTCGGGGCAAAGGGGCAGCTCGTGGGCCACGTCGAATACGGGCACGCAACACTGGGTGTTGTCACTGAATTTGGCAGTGCAGTGCTCGAAGAGGAGCTGGTCCTGGTTCAGCATCACGTGGTTCGAGCAGTGTCGGGTGCAGGGTAGCGAAGATTGAGGGCAGCCTTCGAATATGCACGGGCCGCCCTTGACAAGTGGCCCGTCGGCGAGTTTGTCGGGATGATTGGAATTTTGGGCAAGGGAGAGAGCGGCTGACGAGGGATCTCTGCAACAGTCCAAAGGGTCATTTTTAACAGTGCGTGCAAGCTTGATCTTAAACTGATCTTAGAAATAGCTACGCCATCTACAAGTACCCTTGGGAACTAAAAACGTCTTTCGACGTATCGCTGCATCTCGCTCACACTTGAGCAACTTCTATCTTCAACATTAGTTCCACACATTGGGTATTTCTAGGTGGCGCTACACATCTGATTTTCAACATGAATGACTGAAAACCATCATCAGAATAAAAGGGATAGTGTCTCTTGATTTGCAATGTGTGAAATAATGTTTTTTAGTTCCTGATTCAGGCAAAATAAATGTCATGCACATTATACTTCACATGATCAGGGAAAGAGAGGGGGCAGCTGTCGCGTTACGTCACACATTTTTGCATATACTGTACATTCACAAATTTGATTTGTTTTATGATTTAACTATTATATTATAATTATAGTAATATATCCCAATAAACATTAACTAATTTTTTAACAATCACAAAAATTACTTTTGCATTTATATTGTTCCGCATTATCAGGTTATCTTTTTTTTCTTTTTTCAAAACGAGGAATTTCATCGTCGACGATTTAATGAATTTTTTTTGTCGACGATTTTTAGGGGCTTCGATAAATTCGCTATTTTGAAGTTTTGAATCATTGACGGTGAATCTCAGAAAAAAAATTCTCATGTGATTTTTCAACGTTGTAAATTTTGTGAACATTATTTTTACAGATTTCTAGAATCTGATGGTATAGTATTGAAAATTCAACGACTATGATTATTTCAATTGATTTTTAAAAAAACAGTATCTTCCCTATGCATTTTAAGTACTATTTTACGTATATTTATAAGTATTTCAAGAATTACATGTCTATGATTCCAGATTACATAAATTTTTGAGAAAATTATCTTTGCATACTTATTGAGTAATAAACGATTCCTCGTATTTTTTAATATTTTTTTATATTTATCATACTGTAAAGGATTAATATTTATCAAACTATAAAGGATTTTTCTAATATTAATCAAACTGTATTTTTTATTATTTTTTATAAATAAGCAGGAGGATACCAGATTCTTGAGTTCGGTCTATGACCAATACATACAGGAAATAAAATGAAATGATATTCTTATCTTTGGTTTTCAATAT
>JAPYZL010201847.1:0-18806 GCA_030522825.1 Platygaster orseoliae | reverse complement strand
TCGAAGCGTGCAAGGCTGTCCGCGAGGGGATGTCTGCGAATTGCGCGTCGAAACGCTTTTCTATTGCTCGACGGACACTCGATCGCTACTTACAAAATTTTTGTTCTTAACAAATACAAATTTTAAAACTCAAATTTTGTTCCTAATAAAAAAATTTTCATTGAAATTGTTTATGAAATCATTTATTTTGTGTTTCCCACAATTTTTCAGCAATGAACCTCGTGAAAATAGCGATTTCCGGAATTGCGCATTTTGCCCCAGCGTGGGGCAAAATGCGCAGAAAATCTTTTTTTTTTAATCAATATATGAGGCATAAGGTTCAACTAGAACTAGATTTGCCTGAGGCTAAATTGTAGCTACATATGTGAGCTACAATATAGTGCCATTTGCAGATTCTCTCAGCCCTTATGCTGCCTCAAAAATTTAATATTATCAAAAACTGCGCATTTTGCCCCAGTCTCACCTATATTAAGATTTATAAATTATAAAAATGAAGATGTTTCGACGATTTCAGAAATTTTACTTCAAAAATTTCAGTCGTTTTGAACATTCCGTCAAAATTTGAAAAACTTCGAAGATTTCAAGAATTTCAATAGGTACTGTAAAAATGTACTCATTTTTTGAATATCATTCATAAACTTCAATAATTACTAAAATTCAGAAATTTCGTCACTTTTAGAACATTTTGCAAAATTTAGAAATTATTATTAGTTGGAAAACGTTTCGAAATGGAAAATTTTAAGATTTATGGAAATTTTGAGCGTTCTGAAAATTCGAAACAAAAAATGGTAGACAGCATTTATTGATAGTTGTAATAAAATTAAGAAATTATAAAAATAAAGATGCTTCGACAGTTTCAGCAATTTTACCTGGAAAATTTCAGTCATGCCGAGCATTCCGTCAAAATTTGAAAAATGTCGAAAATTTTGGAGATTGCATGAATTTCAATATTTTAGAATGTACTCATTTTTATGAACATCATTCATAAACTTCAATAATTTCTAAAGTTCAAAAATCCCGTCACATTTAGAACATTTCGCAAATGATAAGACTTTCGCAAAATTTATAAATTATCAATAGTTAGAAAATGCTCCCAAAATTGAGCATTTTAAGACTTATAGAAATTTTCAGTGTTCTGAAAATTGAAAACAAAAAATTTTTGAAAACATTTATTATTAAGTATATTGAAATTTAAAAATTATGAAAATGAAGATTTTCCGAAATTTTCATCAATTTCACTTCAAAAATTTCAGTCATTTCGAACATTCCAATTAAAAAAATGTCGAAAATTTCGGAGATTTATAGAATTTGAATATTGTAAAAATGTTTTTATTTTTATGATTGTCATTCATAAACTTCAATAATTACTAAAATTTAGAAATTTCGTTACATTTAAAACATTTTGAAAAGTTTATAAATAATTAATAGTTGAAAAACATTTCGAAATGACAAATTTTAAGATTTATGGAAATTTTGAGCGTTCTAAAAATTTTAAACAAAAAATGGTGGACAAAATTGATAGCTATGATAAAATTAAGAAATTATGAAAATGAAGATGCTTCGACGATTTCACAAATTTTCCTTTGAAAATTTCACGTATTCCGAACGTTCCGTCAAAGTTTGAAAAATGTCCAAAATTTTAGAGCTGTTGACCGTTTTTCATATGGACCTCAAAATGAAAATTTCGAATCCTGTAGAATTTTTTAATCCAAATTAAATTATCTCATGGATCGCGAAAGAGTTTCAAATATTGTATTATTTAATTTGAATTACAAATTACCATTCTCAATGAGAAGATTAACTTATCATACTATCAAACTTATTATCATGTTGCAATATTACCATGTAACTAATTTATTATACTGCAACATATATCAACCAAATAAGCCAAAAATCCTCACATCAATTACACTGTGCAACACAAATTTTGATATCGGAGTGTAGAAGCAAAAATGAAATCTACGCTAAATTCAAAGATTCACGTGTCTCGGGGTTTTGCTAAATTAGGTCGCAAAAACGATTTATTCAACAATTTGTTTCATCTTTTCTCTCTTTTTAGCACATTGCTCGATTAGGTTTGTCCTTCTCGCACTTCAAAGTTTAAATGGAAAGCTTTATTGACCTAATTTCTTGAAACCCTGAGACGCGTGTGTCTTAAAATTAAGTGTGTATTGCATTTTTGCTTCTATTTTCTGATATCAAAATTTTTATCTGAAATTTGTGGCACAGTGTTATTCAAATATTATCATCTCCACTAAATTCTACTTTCTCGCAGCTAAAACAAATTTCTAAACTTTCCTTAAAAATTTGCCGCCGCCCCCCCCCCCCCAACTTTTGCCAGTTCAGTAAATCCAGCTCTACTTGTAATTATTTACGATCAAACAAACTCACTTTGGATCCGGTGAACCACCAGGTAAAAGTTTCACCGACAACTTGCACAGCGATCGAAAAACCAAAAAAGCGTCCTTCTGCAAAATGTGAGCGAATTTCGCAGTGACCGTACTATCATTTTCGGTTGGTGTTTCCAACGATGTCACGGTGGACACAGTTTCGATGTCCGTAATGACCTCCTCGATAATATGATCCACGTGATTACCCATTCGCTCGTCAGGTTCCGCCGAGCTAGGCTCAACAGCTACATTACATTCACCAGATTCAATAAGCGGCGTCTCAGCAACGTTTTCCACTTCCTTCTCAATCCCAACATTATTCAAAATATCATTCAAAATCAAACTAACTACAGCATTAGCTTCCTTAATCTGATCGCTTTCATTTTCCGCGATTGCATCACTTGCTTCAACAATCGCAGTTGTTTCTGCAACATTATTAATGACGATCTCAGGCTCAACTTCGTCTGGCAGAGTCGAAATTTCGTGATGTTGCTCCGCTTCGAGTTTTGCAGCATCTTCTTCCTAAAAAAAATTCCACCCTCAACTTGTAAATGGCGAAAGGATTTACGTGAATCATTCAAAATTACCGCTTGAGTCTCCATCCTCGTGAAAGTCACGTTGATCATTTGTGTGAGCGTCGCCCTTGCTGTGGTTTGGTTCACCAAATTCTTAGTAGCCAAATAGATGTGGTACACTGTCTTGATCGTCAAAAGCACCATCCCTTCATGGACTTGCACGTGCTGACTCGTCATCACCGTCAGCAAAGCCTTGATAATCTGCAGTTGAACGCCTTCGTCCGTTTGGGGGCCGATGAAACATCCGCATATTGTCTCCACTATTCGAACGATGAGGAGTTTGCTCGGATCTGAAGAGTCTGGAACGCTGCCCGTCAAATGCCCATAAGCTATGAGCTTTTGCAAGCAGTCCAAGGAAGTGACGATGATTCGTGGCGATTTGCTTTGACAGGCCAATTCAAAGGGCAGAAAGTATTTCTCTGCCGACACAACGTTCGAATCGGTTTTCGGTTGGGGCAAAGCGTTGGAAGTTTCCTCGCCTTCGGCGTTTGGTGTGTCTTTTATTTCGTTCTGTAGCTCCTCTAAGAAATGAAACGGATCGGGTTTGGGTTTGAAGTTAAAATACGCGAACATGTTGGCAAGGAATTTCGTTCGCAATGTCGACGAAGTAAAATCTTGTTGTGTTTACTTTTTATCTCACATTATCGGGTGAAAGGCTTCTTTTTTTGTTATCTTAGGAGATAACGATTCTTTGCCATCATAATTGCATGTATGCGTTTGGAAAAATTTTCGAAGCAACGTAAGATTATAGTTTTTTTTTACTTTTTAATTTGTGTTTATGTGTGAATAAAAATATATTCTAGGTATTTACAAGTTTATTCTAGATTTATTTAAGAAATTTTCTGATATTGCAAAGATACAGTAGAAAATTATTTTTCCCAACATTATTTCGATACAAATTATACTAGGAATAAACGTAATACAGAGTTTGTTTCTCTAGTTTTTTTATTGTGAATTAGCAGGTTTTTTGGTATAAAATTTATGTACTCTATTTTGAAAGAAATAAAATGTCAAGTATAATACGTTGGGTAGTTTCCAAATTAATTGGATAACTTTTGACAATTTTTATAAATGGTATTTTGCATAATCATATTTTTATATTTCTTGATTTCATAAAAATCATGAACTTTTCTTTAATCAAAAAATTGCCTCATACATAATGAAGAGTTTATAATCCAGATTTATTATATTTTAAATTAACAGTCATATTTTGAGAACATAAGCTTGGAAAATAGAATAAACTTTATTTCAGAACCTTAAGAATATTAATTTTGGATGGAGTTTTTTGTGGAAAAAAAACTGAATCCCAAACACTACAATATATCTTCTACTACTCCGCAAAAATAATCAAATATTGCAAAATTTGGTGTGAAAGTAAATTCGAATTGTACACATGACAGTGAAATTAGAAAACCCATATTTTTATTAATAACATTCTATAGAGAACATTCAGTATGAGAAAGCTCCTGATTTAAAATAATTAGGACGAATTTATGAATAAGTGATATATTTTTAAAGGAGATATTTCGAATTCAATACACTGTATGGTTTTTGAATTATTTATCATCTATCAGAAAAAAATTAAAAATGTGTATATTTCTAAAGATAGTGGAATGTTTGATAATTTTATAATTACAAAAAAAAGTTGAGTCAACAAAATTATAGAAATTATATATTATATATAATATATAATATAATATAATATAATAGGGTAATCTCTAATTCAAAACCTTTGGAATATTTATTTTCTATGGAGTTGTTCGTCAAAAAAAATTAAATCCCAAAAACTACAATATTTTCTAATGCTGCACAGAAATAATCAAATATTGTAGAATTTAGTTTGAAAATAAATTCGAAATGTGCATATGACAGTGGAAATAACATTTTTGATGAATAACATTTTGTATAGAATTTTTAGTATGAGAAAACCCCTGATTTAAAATAATAAGAACAAATTTATGAAGAAGTAATAAATTCTGTAATAAAATATTTCGAGTCAAATAGACTGTATGGTTTTTAAATAATTTGTTATCTATCAGAAAATATTAAAATAAATATATATTTCTAAAGATTGTAAAATTTTTTAAACTTTATAAATACAGAAAAGCATCGAGTCAGCAAAATTATAGAAATTTTTCTATTAAATTCATATATTTGGAAGAATTGGACATTTTTATGTCGGAAACTTGTCGAATTCAATATAGTTTAATAAAGTCATTTTTTCTATGGATAACAGTGATAAAAAACTGCAGTCTTAGATTTTTTATAGAAACTGTTAAATTTTTTTAATTCGATTGCAATGAAATTTTTCATTCTTCTATTTCTGGCCAATTTTTAAACTCTTATTTTGTAGTAAATTTGATGTAAAAATTTTCATTGCACATAATTTTATAAAAAATTGATTTTTGATCAACAAATACGAATTTTTCAGTCTGGCAATAGAAACTAAGGTATTTATCATGCTATAGTTTCAATAATTTGTCAAAAAACATAAAAACCATAAATGAATTATACTACTATCATAGTTTATTACAAATTCTCAATGCATATGCTAGAAAAATATTTCCATAAAAAAATGAAACTCACCCAACGCACATTCGCACGCTTTTTTAAGCTGCGATAAGTGACTACGTTTAACATCCTTATCCGCAAGGATTTTCTCCAAAGCTCTTACGATAAACATCTCTCGAGTCTTGGAATTAGAATTTTGTTGCATATCGTCACCTGGCCACGTTCAAAAATCGCCCCGAAACAGCCCCCGCAAAACGACAACTTTCCTGCATCGGCAAAACATAATCCATACGTAAGGGAAGCCAATCGACCTCAAAATCTCCTTTCTAATCAATGAAACTCGATAAAAAACCTCATATCTCAAAACTCAAAAGTACGTTTCAAATCAAAAGCTGACTGAACTGAGTTAGGTAAACATAATGATAAGATTATCGACGTTACAACAATGACAATTTTAAATCTTCCTTGCGATTATAACACGATTTATTAGCTAAAAGTGAGCCAAAGTGACAGGTTTAAGAGAGAAAGAGAGAGTGAAAATATGAAAGAATAAATGTGCGACAATTACACAATCTTACATGCTCCTTATGGCACTCTGACAGCGACGAAAACTGCATTAGTGACAATCTCGATATATTTTTCGCCATCCATCCATACTAATTTAATACACAGGTCAAATTGGTTATTGCAATATCATTCACTAATTGTGAACGAAAATTGCGATTGACGAATTCTCGATGGCTTGGGTTGACTTCGTATTGACGATCTACACAATTTGACATTTCTACGTCTGATGACGTCTGATGACGTCGAAATTTTGACAGGAAACTTCACTGTATCACTATGTTCAGGACGCCATTTTTAGACAACGCCTTGGCCAGCTGCAGAGTGACTTTTCGTGGCCAAGACTGCGACAAGTAAATTTTTGATGCTTTGTCCTTGTTTTTCTCATGAGAAAGTCTATAGAAAAAAAGAGTGAGATCGATTGAGACAAGAACAAGAATATAATAAGGCCACCATTTTTAGATGACGCCATTTTTAGACAACGCCTTGGCCAGCTGCTGAATGTTTTCCATGGTTAAAACGGCAAAATACTAAATTTTAATGCTTTGTCCTTGTTTTTCTCATGAGGAAAAGTTTAGAAAAAAAAAATAAATAGAGTGAGATGGATTGAGACAAGGACAAGAATATGTTATTATCAGTTATTATCAATTGTCAGAATACTCACAAATCGTTTTATTTTTGCGTCGGTTTTTTAGTATGTTGACAACAGTTTTCAACGATCGAGAGGTTCGGGATTTATAAACGGTGATTTCAGCGAAGGAAAATGGAAAATCAAGCGTTGAATAGTAATTATGTCAAAGTTCACGATTATGTACCTTCTGCTCCGCCACCGCCTTATTCTGCGATCAACGTGACGACAAGTAAAAAATAATATATGTATTGAATCGTGATGCAACAGCGATTAACGACTTCATTTTTTCATGCCATTTCAACTGCTTCAAGTAACATTAATTAAGAGATTGTTTCCAATTCTCCGTTGAAAATTCCGACGTGATGAAGCTTTTAAAAATGTCAACAACAAAACGTTGTAATGAACCTTTTTTAAACGTCGTGGTTTATATTTTGTAGACTGTATTTTTTGTCCTTGAATTGGAAATTTTTTAACGAGGCTGAAGTTTTCCTTTAGAATTAAGTAGTTTGTAAATAGAGGCGTAGGCAGAAAAAAATTTTGGGATGGGTTTTTCGAAAAAAATATGTATTTCCATCGAGATTTTGAATTTATACATATTTTGGAATCTAACGTCGCACATTTTACTCAATATAATGGAATTTGATTTTAGTGATTTTCAAGTCACAGAGATTAAAATTTTTTTCAATAACAATTTTTATCTTATTACTGTTTTTGAAATCCAAATTTTCATTATTACCTTTTTTGACATCTAACAATTCTCTCGGTCTCAAATTCGAGAACATTCCCGAAAGATGTCGTCCAGTAACTTTCGAATTTCAAATTACTATTTAAAGCCAAACGCTAAATCATTTGCAAATCATAAATTTTTTTCTCACAAAACAAAAATTGAATTTAACAATTTTTATATTTGTCATATTAATTCTTCAGTATATTTGAATACCTTGAAGTAATATTGTAAGATGGATTTTTAAGCTGCTTTCTAGAATTTAATGATCTAGCAATAATAGTTATAAGAATTTTAAATATTTTTGTTGACTTTCGATAAAATTACAAATACATAATAAAGATAATTCGTAAATTTCCATAATTTTTGAATTTCTTAGTATTTTTATAAATTTATAGTATTTTTATAGATGGCTTTATGGATTTATTGAATTTGATACTATAGTATTGAAAACATCAACGATTATAATTATATGAATCAATTCTTCAGAATATACTACTTTTTTTATAGATTTTCAGTATTATTTTTCTTTTTTTTTTGTGTGTGTGTGTTCATACAATTCAAAACATTACATAGAATTTATTTATGATTTTCTGTATAAACTTATAGAATTAAATACTCTAGAATTGGAACTTTCATAAATTCAAGAGCTTAAAATCAACACAGTTATTGAATATCAATAGATTTCAAATATTTGACACATTTTTGGTTAAGTAATTATGAAATATTGAAGAATTTTGCAGTATTTTTATATATTTCTTGTATTTTCCTAAATCACTAAATACATTTCTAGGATTCAATGTTCTAGCATTCAAGTTTCCATAGATTTTTAGTATTTTATAGGTTTTTTTGTGTTTAAGTATTTGTATGAACACATAATTTTTATAATTCAAAGTTTCATGAATCTTAAATATTTCTTCAGATTTTCAAAACATAGTTTTTCATGGAATTCTATTACTTTTATGCTTATTACTCTTTTCTTCACTGTTTTTATGATTCAAAAAATTTTCTGACATTTTTTCGAATTTCTTTGTATACTTGCAGAATTCGATGTTCCAGGGTTCAAGGTTTTTTAAATTTTTTGAATTTCATTTAGCAACTCTTCATTTTCTCTGTATTTAGACGACTCGAAAGGCATTCTCTTTTCGTCCTTCCTTTCATTTACTTTCTATTTTATGCATCTCTCTCGCACTGCAGTAGCTTCCAAGTTGTTTTAATCACCGAGTAGAAACAATTGTTCAAATTTTTTTTCTACGTTATTCTAGCCAAACATGTATAGTTACAATTTTGTTCAAGAATAATTTTTTCTGAAATTAGGATTATTTTTATTCTCAAGTTAGTAAAATTGAGAATTCTGAATATCGTTCAACTTTGATTAGATTAGCTCTTAAGATTTCAGTAAGGACATTTTTGACAATTTCTATTTATTTTGGTATAATTTTTTTTCATGCTTTATTTTTTCGGATTTTGTATATCATTATTATAACTTTTTTCTATTTTTACAAGAAACAATAATTATATTGGTTAAATTTCGGATGTACTTGAAGTTCCAAACGTTTAAAATTAAACGAAAAAGAAAACGTTATGAGTTTTTACGAAAAAAAATTTCCTGCTTCTTTTTAGGACTTTTCAATCAGAACAGCAAACTTTAAAGTCCCCCAAAAAATATTAAACATAATCTTCTCCATGACGAGAAATCAGGAATTTATTTATTTTTTTTTTCGTTTAATTTTAAACGTTTGAAACTTCAGGTACATAATTTCAGGAGGGGTTTGAACCCCAAAACCCCCCTCTGCCTATGCACCTGTTTGTTAACATTTGAAAATTAAAAATTAGCAGTGATGATTAAAAATATCAATGATCTTATCATTTTAGGAAATATAGCAAATATTCAAAAAGTTAAACTTTATATTTAAGCAAAGAAAGCAACACTGAAAATTAAAAAAATAATTTAATAACATTAGTTGAGAGATTGTTTACAATTTTCCGTTGGAAATTCCGACGTGATGAAGCTTTCAAAAATGTCAACAACAAAACACTATTACAGCAAAAAGTTTCACCTTTTTTATACATCATGGTTTACATTTTGTAGACTATTTTTTGCCCTTGAATAGGCAATTTTCTAACAAAGCTGAAGTTTTTCTTTAGAATTCAAGAATCACAGTTTTAAACATTTGAAAATCGACACTTATAAGTATGTTTAAAAAACATCTAGTATTTTATCATTTTAGTAAATATTCAAAAAGGAAAACTTTACATTCAAATTTACATATGTTGTATTTCGAAAGACATAATTTTCATGTAATGAAAATTTCATAAATATACTAGTTATTGAATTGATATTAGAAAATTATGTAAAATGTGGAACAGAAAAGATATAAATTTTTTTTGTGTGAAAATTAAAAGATTCAATAACTGTATTTTTACTTTAACACTTTGTTATAAAATTTTAATACCAATAACGAAACTTTGAAGGTTGCTAAAATTTTGAGTAATTAAATCAAGATTTATTTTCAATTTTCATTAATGAATATTGGAAAAATGATAAAATCAACATTGAAATTATAAATATTGCATATATAATAGCTTCAAATTATGGTATTATTAATAATTAATAAAAATTATGGTCATTCGAATATGGTAAATTTTCAAATTAGGGTGTTGAAAATAACAGTTTATTATAACTTAAAACAGGTAAAATAATAATTTCGAAAAAAAATGCAAATATTTCCTCGAATTTTAAGAATTTAATGCTTTTGATCTGACAATGTTCAATATTCAACATAAGTTCTGAAAGAAATAATATGTAATAATAAAATTCCAAGATTTCACTACTGTACTGTTAATTTAGAAAGAAACATTTCAAAATCGACTTATGCAGGAATGATTTTCCCATCTTTTCATTGTTATAATTTTCAATAATAAAACCTGAAGATAAAAAACCTTAACAAAACTCACGTTTGAACTAAGTAAACAATATTTTTCTGGCAA
This sequence comes from Platygaster orseoliae, assembly GCA_030522825.1. Classification (NCBI taxonomy): domain Eukaryota; kingdom Metazoa; phylum Arthropoda; class Insecta; order Hymenoptera; family Platygastridae; genus Platygaster; species Platygaster orseoliae. Next base: position 8,420 of record JAPYZL010201847.1, on the reverse strand, counting down.
AAAATTACTGTTAACAATTTAAAATTCAAATAACTGAATATTTCAGATTGAAAAATAAAAGTAATGCCATGAATATTCTGGAACTAGAAAAATTTTTATTTAATTCGATCAAATTCAATTAATTCAAATCATTAGTATATATCTATCAAAATTCATGAAAATTTTCAACGTTCATTAAATCATTGAAATTTGTTGAATAAATAAATAGATTGCATTTATTTCACTTAAATTGGGATTCTTCTGTTGGGGTACACTTTTTCCAAAATTGTTTTTCTAAAAATATTATCTCCAAAAAATATTTTTTCCAACATTTTTTCTTTCCAATGTATTTTTTCTCACTAAAAATTTTTCCCAAAAGATTTTTTCACCAAAAAACTCAGTCCGACTTTTGTTTCTTTCCAATGTTTTTTTTCCCACTAAAAATTTTTCCCAAGAGATTGTCCCAAAAGACTTTTACCCATAAAATTCAATCCCAATTTTTTTCCCCTAAAATCTTTAACAATCCCTTAGAATATAATACAATTAATAATTTATTAAAAAATCATTTCACATAACTATACATGATCCCAATGATTTTAAGTACGTAATAACATCGTCATTTTCGACAATGTTGTGATATTTAGACACAATGTTACTTATCCTCAGATCTTTTTTCAGCTTCTTGGAGTCTTTTCCTTTTTTAACTTAAACAATTTATCTATTAAATAATCAATTATAAATAAAATTTAACTTAAACAATCTTTTCCTTTTTTAACTTAAACAAGTGACATTGCAATAAGTTGTTTAAATGAAAGAAGTTAACTATCAAATTCGAATTTCAGTTCAAATCGAAAGAAAAAAATTTCTGGGAAAAACTTATTTTAGGGATTAGAATGTCTGGAAAAAAATATTTCCGGGAAATTTGGACATTGGGAAAAAAAGCGTGGGAAAACTTTATTTTGGAAGAAGATTTTGGGAATAAAATGTTGGAAAAAGCTTTTTGTTCGATTCACTTTTTTCGCGTAATTCGCTCAATTCATTTTATTGACTTTTCAAAATTCATGAAATTCATAAATATTTAATCCTACATTTAAGACATTCTTATAGATGATAATTACCAAAGACCACCTGGTTACTATCCTAACCATGGAACACACCACTATCAAGAAAATACCATTCCATCTTACGGGGCAACCCAATCAACAACGACTATCATCATGCCAGAAATTGTCGTTATTGGTGGTTGCCCGGCTTGTCGAGTAAGTAAATTTTTTATTCCGAAGTTGTTAAATTAAAAAATACTTGTTATAAGTAATTACGATTATTCAATGAATCGTAGGTTGGAATATTGGAGGACGATTACTCCTGTTTAGGGCTTCTGTGCGCCATCGCATTTTTTCCTCTTGGAATTTTGTGCTGCCAGATGCTGAAAACAAGACGTTGCTCCAATTGCGGTGCCTACTTTGATTAGTTATTTAAATGATTTCGCTCGAATTTTCGATGCGTTGTATTTTATACTGTTATAGTCATTCCTCTTATAAGTAGCGTAGCAATTTGAAGGAATTTGAATCTCTTTTCGATTTGAGTGAAAATATTTGAAGAATTAGAGATAGATTCTGTCTCTGAAAAATTTTCGAAATTTAGGAACATATCGATAGATCAACATTTTTGAAATGTTATCTTGATTTGACAGACTTTAAAATGTTTTGAGCGTTGGTAGTAATAGCTGTTACTGCCAAATGCAATTTGTTAATATATATTTTTGGTTCCCTTCCGCTACGCTGCTTATTATGTATACCAACAGAATCTTTTAATTATTTTGGGATAAGAATATTGTTTTCCTATGAGAGTATTCTATGATAAAAGTTTGTTGCTAAGTTGCGTTGTGTTTTTCTAATGAATATTCGAGGTAGTTACTACAGAAACTTGTTTGCAAGAGTATTTTTATATACGTCTAAATAAATGTGTATGGGAAAGTATTTGAAAGTGAGTTTCAAACGATGAACGAAAATTTTTCACATGAATGTGAGAAATTGTTATAAATACGTTGTAATAATAAATAAGTTTGTTTGAAATTAATAAGCATTCTGTTTTTATTATCCTTATAAGGTTGTGAATGTCAAGTATGATGATTGATTTTTTCGCGATAGTAAAAAAGGGAGTTACAAAAATCGATCTAAAATTAAAAATCATGTCAAGATAGAGATTAGCAGGAATAATAAAGAAAAATGAATAATGAATCGTATGACGTGAAAGCGCTTGAGCGAAGGTTTTCTACATTGTGACTGTTTTACATTTCCCTGCAAGTTCATTTTTTTACACCTTTAAAAGCGAATAGTCTTATTAATTGTTCTAATAAAGTCGCAATAAGTTGCTAAGCTTTGTAGGAGTAGTGGGTTTTATTTATCTGGTTTTTGAAAGAATATAAAAGTTAAGATTAAAAATAATACAGTAATTCATACTCGGGAATCATATGGTAATGTTAGGAATTAAATTTTTCAAGGTTAATAAAAAACACTTTTAATAATTAAGTAAAAAACAAAAACAAAAAAAATTGGAAATTTAAAGTTTTTGGACAAAAATCGTACATTATACAAAGTAAAGAAAACATGAATGTTGATATAACATTCAAAAATTGTTCATTTCATAAAATTATCAGAGAAAAAAAACTACGAGTGACTACTCTATTGCGTAGGGTATGTTGAAATTTTCAAAAAAGCCTTTTTTTGTTTGTGAAAATCAAACTGCATCATTATTAGTTTTCCTAATATTTCAAAAAATTAGATGAATCTCAGAAAATTTACAATGATTTTGTAGGTTGGGTTCATCATCGTATTTTTTGGAAATATACACAATATAATTGTATTTTTTGATTAAAATTAAAAAAACTTGAACAGCATTCAAAAATTATGAAAAAAAATCAAAGTAGTGAATTTGTACCTATAAAATTTGCAAAGTTTTGAAAAAATTGTGTTAGGTTTGAATTTTTGAAAATCTCGAAACATTACATTACATACAAAAATTACGAAAAAAATCACATGAGTATATTTGTATAAAATTTGAAAAGTTTTGGGAAGGTCGTCTTATGTTTGATTTTTTGAAAATCTCAAAACATCGAAATTTTGAAAAATTGCCAATCATTTCACGAAACTCGAAAAGTTTGGAGGATTTTAAAAAATGTTCATAAATTTTGTAGATTGTAGAAAATGCTGAAAATTCCAATGTACATCGAGTTTTTGAAAATATCAAAACATTGAAATTTTAGAACATTGTCAATAATTCCATGAAACTCAAAAAATTAAAAAAATTTCGGAAAATGTTTATAAATTCTGTAGTTTATAAAAAATTTTGAAAACTAAAATTTAAATGAAATAAAATCTTACGCAAATCGAATTTTTCTCAAAACATTGAAATTTCGAAAGATTGCCAATAATTCCATAAAATTCCAAAAATTTAAAGAATTAAAAAAAAATTTCCATAAGTTCTATAGGTTGTGGAAAATAATGAAAATTCCAATGCAAATCGAATATTTAAAAATCTCAAAACAGTTAAATTTTAAAAGATTCGCAACAATTCCATTAAACTTGAAAAATTTAAAGAATTTAAAAAAATGTTAATTAGTTCTATAGGTTGTAGAAAAATTTGAAAATTCCAATGTAAATGAAATAAAATCCAACTTAAATCGAATTTTTGAAAATCTCCAAACACTGAAATTTTAAAAGATTGCCAATAATTCCACGAAACACGAAAAGTTTTAAGGATTTAAAAAAAATGTTCATAAATTCTGTAAGTTGTAGAAATTTTGAGAATTCCGATACAAATGAAATAAAGTCCAATACAAATCGAATTTTCGAAAATCTCAAAATATTTAAATTTTGAAAGATTATCAATAATTTCATGAAACTCGAAAAGTTTGAAGAATTAAAAAAATGTTCATAAATTCTGTAGGTTATAGAAAAATTTAAAAATTTCAATGCAAATGAAATAAAATCCAACGCAAATCGAATTTTTGAAAATCTCAAAACATTGAAATTTTGAAAAATTGCCAATAATTCCATGAAACTCGAAAAACTTGAAGAATTGAAAAAAATGTTCATAAATCCTGTAGGTTGTGGAAAACGTTGAAAATCCCAATGCAAAAATCCAATGAAAATCGAATTTTTGAAAATCTCAAAACACTAAAATTTTGAAAGATCGCCAACAATTCCATTAAACTCAACAAATTTGAGGAGTTTCAAAAAATGTTTATAAACTCTTTAAGTTGTAGAAAATTTTAAAAATTCCAATACAAATGAAACACAATCCAATGCAAATCGAATTTTTGAAAATCTCAAAACATCAAAATTTTGAAAGATTGCCAAAAATTCCATGAAACTCAAAAAATTTTATAAATTCTGTAGTTTGTATAACATTTTGAAGATTCAATGCAAAAATCCAATGTTAATCGAATTTTTGAAAATCTCAAAACATTCTAATTTTGAAAGATTGCCAATAATTCCATGAAACTCGAAAAATTTGAAGAATTAAAAAAAATGCACATTATTTCTATAGGTTATAAAAAATTTCGAAAATTCCAATACAAATAAAATAAAACATTATTATTAAACCAAAATACATATAGCACCTTACATGACTTTACAAAACTTATAAACTTTCCGGAAAAACCAACGTCAAAATTACAGTAACTAAAAACCGAAGATGACTTTTTTCACGTGTCGACAGCGACGTAGAAGGTGTTATCATTAATTCGCATCGGTCAGATTTATAAAATCGCGTACAAAAGCCGCTTTTGAATGTTCCCGTTGGCGTTGTTTAAAAAGCGGAAGTTTTTAAACGGGCCAATTTGTATCGAGTTGCGAAGATGAAAATACTTGCGGCGAGCCTAGGTCGCAACAAAGCGGCGCGGGCACAATCACTAGAGTTTGACGGAATGGAGGGAGTATGGAAAACGTGCTCACGTCCTTGGTATAAACTTTTAGCGTATAAAGGAAATCGACGACGATGTTTCGAAAGCATTAATAGTCGGTGCGCTCGAAGCTATGCCCACCAAGGCACAACTAAGTGCAGTCGATTCCCTAGACCAAGAGTACGAATCCGCGATTTTCACCGGGATGGGCTCCACGATCAACAACTCCTTCAAGGACACGACCTCTTGTATCCTCGACTGCGCCGCTCGGGCTGACTTGCCGGATTCCGCCACGTCGCGTTATCTCAGTTTTCCTTCACGTGAAAAGCACGAGCTCTTTTTCCGAAACTCCATCGAGCTCATTGTCGAAAAAGCAGTTTTTCAGGTGAGCTTCGATGAACCGGAAAATACTTAATCATTTCCAATGCCAAGAAAATTAGTCTGGATCATATATTTTGCAAAATTGAAAAAAAATCTTTCATTCCATACACTGCAAGATTTCACGAAAATCATAAATTTGACGGAAAATTTGGAAAAGTCTTTAAGGGTTTTCTTGATTTTACGTGATTTTCTCAAAGATTTTTCGTAAAAATTTTTTATTACAAGATTTCACGAAATTGCCAAACTTCAGAGGTATTTTTGATAACTTATAGGTTTTATGAGGAACTTGTGAATTTTTATTCAACTTGAAAATGATAATTTTATAAAGATTTATCAAGAATTTTGCAATTTCTCAAGTTATAAGATTGTTTTATAAGTACGTTTCTTCAAATAAGCTCAGCTTGTAAAATTTTACGTTCAAAAATTTATCAATCATATCTAAAAATTTACTTCGTGAAGTTCCAAAAATAAGATGTTTCTAAAAACCTTTTTACTTTTCGGTGAATTCACAAAATCAGCTCTGATTTTTTTTTTTCATCAATTGATTATCAGTAAACCTGTAAGATTTTGATTAGACCTTGAATGATGTCATAAAAACCTCACGAGTTTTTGAAAAATCTTGGAAATTTTTAGATAATATAATTTATGAATGATATTGCAAGGTTCTTCATCAAATCTTCAGTACTTTGAACTTTTTATCAACTTTTATTAAAACCCCAATTATTTCATTAACTTACCCTTTCAGTTCTTAGAGAATTTATTCGTTTTCAATAAAATCCTATAATTTTCAACTATATCTTAGACTTTTTTTTAAAACTCCTTAAAATTGCATATGTAACTAAGAATACAAAAAAAAGAGAAACTTCAGTGATTAATTATACATAAATAAAGTTATACAATTTTCTTTTAAATCTACGAAAAATAATTAGTCATAAAACTTAAATTCAACAAAGATTTCTCTGATGAAATGTTACGTTCACGTTCAGTAAGAGACTTCGAGGGGTTTCAGTATACGAGTATTGATTATTGGTTTAAGTGCGCGACGATTCATGATGAATCTATTAATGGAACAATTGTAGAGAAGAATGATTTCGACCGGAAGAATTGGGAAATATCGTGAAAATAGTGTTGAATTTATGGTGCGGAATTTTCCGCTCAGAAATGGAATAATATCGTTAATACGAGCTATCTTTAGAGCTTTTTTTAAAAATGAAAGGCAGCTTTTTAGAATCAGTTTACATTTGAAACCAAAAGTGACTTAATAATGTTTTATGGTTAATTATTATTTGGCAACATTATTTTTCAACAATTTTAAATTAAATTCACTATGTACTCAAATTTATTTGGATTATACAGAAATTTATACACTTTCTGTAAGTTACACATACTCAAAACTTAATAAATGTGAAATGTATAATAAATTTTTTTGGAATTTTCTCAAAATTTCCAGACGTTTTAGTCTCAGAACAAAAAATTATTTCCATTCATTGAAATACTATAAAAAACTTTGTAATTTTGTTACAAATATTATTGATTAGAAATGTCTTGTTAATATCAATCTAGAAAAAAGAATTTACGGAATCTGTATCTTTCCTTTCATGAAAATTGAACTCCAAAATCATATTATCTTAAAACCAAAATCGATCTACTTGAAAATTCTAAATATCATAAATTTTAACATGCAAAATGTCATCAAAAAATTTTTAAAAGTTTAAATTTTTCAGAGCTAGTCGAAAACTTTCTCTTTTAAGTCGCTTAAAATAGTATATTACTGCGAGTTTCGTCAAAATAAGCAATTTTCAAAACTCGCAGAACGATATTTTATTTACAATTTGCTAGTAATTTACGTCCAAATATCCGATAACTAGCAAATTGTGAATAAATATAATTTTGAGTTAAATTGCAAAAATGGTTCAAATTTTTTAGGTAGCAGCTTGTGAAAATTTTTTTGAAAGTTTGAGATTTTTATTCGATGAGTTTTTAGTGTTTGTTTTTTAAACTTTACAGTTTGGAGTTGGTGAATTAATACCATGTTATTATTGAAAATGATAAAACTTTATATTCATATTTATTAGTATAATATCACCTTTATTATTAGATGATAAAAAACTTGAGTATTTTGGAATTTTCGTCTTGAAATTAAAAATGTGAATTTTCAGGTACAGCAAGTGGAAGTCGAAAATTTTTGTAAAACTTTCAATGTGATTTATTAAATGTCAAAATTTTTATTTCTAGATGTAACTGAAAATTTCAAACTCGAAAAATGATTCTGATTCAAGGTATTCGAAAAAAAGCTTCAAAAAATGAAAAACGAAGTATTTTTTAAAAAATATGAATATAAATAGACTAACAAAGAAGGTACCCGAAGTGCCCGACGCTGATTTTGATTAAATTGTAATATGTTGTTGGCGACTCAAATCTAAGCCACACGTGTTTTTTTTTATCTGCCAAAAATCGGTTTCAGGGGATGAAATCAACCCCCAAAGTAGGGCATGTCAATCGTCCAAATAGCAGTTTCATTTATTAGCGCTCATTTTTTGCGAACAAAACGTATTTATTTTTTTTGTTGAGGGGAATCATGCAACATATATTTTGGGTGAAATCAAAAATTGTATTCTCGGGGGTAAAATACCCTCTTGAAAAATAATTTTAATGCTGAAAATTCTGAAAAAAATATATTATATGCAAGGGGCAAGTCTGGAGTTTACCGGTTTTTTATTTTTTTGATATTCCCTTAATTAGGGGGTTGCAACCCATAACATGATTTTTTTTATAACAAATCTATTTTAACACTGAAAATTAGACGATTCAAACCCTCGGCTTCGCCTCGGGCCTGAACCCTCGTCTTCGCCAAATTCGACCCTTGCACTAAGTTGCATACAGTATTTTATGCAATTCTAATCTCAAAGCCCGCCCAAATGTAAAACTTTGAGGTTAGAAGTGCATAATAGTATATTTCACAACAAGTTAAGGATCGGGAGTTTTACCGTGGACGTCAAGTTTTCCACGCTAATCCATATGGTTCTGCGTTGGCGATTTGACGTTTATGGTAAACCTGTCGATACTCAACGAGTTGTGAACTATATTTTTCACAACGAGTGCATCGAAAAATCGATTTCGGCGTCTGTCAAATATGGCTAAACTGAGCGACTTT
>JAPYZL010201819.1:6932-19749 GCA_030522825.1 Platygaster orseoliae | reverse complement strand
GCACCGCAGACGTATAGAGCCTCCGCCAGATGGCGCATGCGCACGGCCCGAAAGTTTCGGATACTGACATCTTGACAATCGCGAAATATGTAGCTTATAAAATTGTTTATTCGTTGCAAAAAGAATCCATAATCGATTTGCACGTCCCTACTGATGTATAATATGCTCGCGGAAATACAAAAACATAGTAGGGAAACCGCGGATTCGCTGAAATCGAATCACGATCGCAACACGATAGCATCCCGACCGCGTCCCGATCGCGTCACGATCGCTGAGCGATCGGGATGCGATCGGGCAAGTTTTGCTAGGGAATGAGGACGAATGGAGTATCAATTTTTCGACTCGGGTTGGTTTGAAAAGATAAAATAAATTTTGCAGCTACATTAATCACAAGGTTATTTACATTGAGTGGAAAATTGTTTTTCTTTTTAAGGCACAAGATCTCAGTTCTGGGAACTCGGATTTTCGGAATTTTATTATTGTTCTATCGAAAATCAATTTTTATTTAGTTTTTTTGATTTTGTAGAAAAATGAATAGTTTTGGAAAAAAGAAATGAAATATTAAAACTTAAAAATTATATATAATTTTTCACTTAATAAGTTAGTGTTTGTAAATTATGTTTGATTTGATTCCTAATAAAGGGTTTCACCCCATGGACCCCTTCTTTTTTTTTCTTAGTTTGAAATACTGTTTTACAAAGTCTATAACAAAAAATTACATTTTTAAGTATTTTTTCTATTATTTTACAAAGATATTTTCTACCATTTCAGAAAAAATAACGAAATAAAGTTTGTTCCATAACACGAAAATAATAAAAATTTTGGACTGAAAAATTATTTGTCTCTATCAATCCTGACATAATTTAATTTAAATATATTTTTTAGAATTTGTACGATTCAAGGAAACTTCTAGTATTTAAATAAATTTTAATGTTTATTTATATTACTTGAAGTCTTTTTCGTATTTTTCCAGTGTTACATTTTAAATGGCTTTCTGGTACTTTTATGGATTTTGGTTAAAATTTCTATAATTTGATGCTCTAGAACTTAAATTTTTATAAGTTTTTCAGATTTTCGAAAAAATTACATCTATAGAAATTTTGAATATTTGTCGATTTCTAGTTTCTCTAGTATTTTTCGTTTTTTTTTTAAATATTTTTGTTGATTGCTACAAAGATTTCTAGAATTTGATGTTCTAGAAAATTTCAAGTTTTTAATTACATTTTTTTTAAAACAATATCTTTATATATATCTTGTATTTCATAGATTTGTAATTTTTCGAGTATTCTTCGTTTTTTTTTATTCATATACAATTTCTAACGATTTTCTATTGGTATTCACTAATTCTAGTATTTTTATAGATTTTTAGTAGTATTTTTCTTTTTTTCAGTATTTATTCATTATAAGGAATTTTATGGTATTTTTAATGCATTGCACTATATATTTTTTATACACTGAAATTTTTAAATTTCAATTGAATGTTCAATTTTGATTTTTTAAATTTCAAAATTTCAAAATCTTATTTTTCTAATTTATATACTGAAATTTATGAATTTTGTACTATTCACAAAAGCCTCTTTTAAAAGATAATATTTTCCCGTATTATTTTCACTTTTCTCGAACGTAAAATAGGAATTTTTTATAATTGAAATAAATTTAAATTATTTTATAGGACTTGTTTTTTATTATTTTTTTTGGAAAACCGTATCTTCATATATACCTCGTATTTCATAAATTTTTAGTTTTTCAAGTAGGTATTCTTCGTTTTTTCTTGAATTCATAAAATTAGAAAACTCTAGTATTTGTCATATTATTTTTTTCAGTATTTATACAATTTAAAAGATTTTCTAGTATTATTCTGGATTTTAATATAGATTTTTAAATCTGATGCTTAAAAATTAAATAATTCCTCAGTAAAAATTGCATGCAAAAGTTGAGTTTTACGTCTTTCAATATTCTTAGGACTTCACCCATGGACCCCCCCCCCCTCCAAAAAAAAAATTCTAAAACAAAATCCTGAAAATTCCAAGCCTCATAAAAATTCTACTCCACGTAACTAGCATCCATAAAAATCAACTGTTTCATCCCAAAATATTTAACTACACCTCAATTTATGGGACTCCGACCCTCGATCCCCACCTTCATTTCCATTTTCGAAATTTCGTACTAACAAAAGTCTCTTATGAAGGATAAAATTTTTATTTAAGGACAATATTTCTTTTTAGTTAAGTATTATTCGCTTTGTTTGTTTTATTTTTTTATTCATAGAGTTAAAGAACTCTAGGATTTTTCATATTTTTTAAAGTATTAATACAATTTAAAGGATTTTCTGGTATTTTTATGCATTTCAGTATATATTTTTAAATTCGATACTTGAGGATTAAATATTCTCAAGTGAAACTTGCATGCAAAAGTTGAGTATCCTAAAATATTTCCAGGGCTTCACCCCGTGGACTCCCTTTAATCTTACATTCAATTCTATACAATACAAATTCTATTCCACGAACTACATAGTATTAATAAAAATAAACTGTTTCATCCCAAAATATTTAACTACACTCCAATTTACAGGACTCCGTCCCTCGACCCCCACCTTTCTTTCAATTCTCGAAATTTGGTACTACTCACATAAGCCTCTCGTAAAGGATAAAATTTTTTTTTTATCTCTACGATTTAATTTTCCACTTTTCTCAAACGTAAAATGGTAATATTTTATTTTGAAAATGAATTGATATTATTTTGAAAGAGTTTTTTTTTTACTTTTTTTGTAAAACCGTATCTTTATATATATATCTCGTATTTCATAAATGTTTAGTTTTTCAAGTATTCTTCGTTTTTTTTGGCATTCGTAAAATTAAGGAACTCTAGTATTTTTCATACTTTTTTCAGTATTTATACAATTTAAAGGATTTTCTAGTATTATTCTAGATTTCAATATAGATTTTTAAATCCGATACCTAAAGATTAATTAATTTCTAAGTAATAATTGCACGCAAAAGTTAAGTATCCATAAATATTTCCAGGGCTTCACCCCTCGGACCCCACCCCCCTAAATCTTACATTCAATCCTAAATATACAAATTCTACCCCACGTAACTAACATCCATAAAAGCCAACCGTTTCATCCCAAAATATTCAACCACACTCCAATTTGCGGGACTCCGCCCCCCGACCCCCACCTTAATTTCAATTCTCAAAATTTTGTTCTACTCACAAAAACCTCTTATGAAAGATAACATTTTCCCGTGTTATTTCCACTTCTCGATTTAATTTCCCACTTTTCTTGAGCGTAAAAAAGGGATTATTTATTTTTGGGATAAATTAAAATAGTGAGGGAAAACTCGGGAAATTCGCGCAATTGAGTTTGAGCGCCGAGCACGTTGCGCACACGTACTCCGGAGGCGACTGGAAGAATTCAGTCATTTACTTGGCTTTATATTCGAATGTTTCGTCGATGATAACTCGAACTTGGGCAATTACAATAAAGAAGTGTGACAGGTGTATACAAGCGCACCAATCACGAGATATCAAGATAGTCTTGCTGAAACTGGGATGAAGAATGCCTCGGTTTATCTCTAGGATCGCGAAATTCATAGGACTTTTGGACGTTTATTTGACTTCATCAACTGATAATCATCGTGCAAGAGATCATTCTGCAAATATTGTTTCAGGTTCTTTTGGAAAATGGAGAATTAAATTTTTTCGGAAATCGATGTTGGAAATTTTAGAGGTTTAAGTGGTTAGAAGGTTTTAGATGAATTTCGGAAAATGATAACGGTTTTTTTGATATTTTGCAAAAGTGAGTGTTTTTCCAAAGTTTTCGAAATTTTTGTGTAATTTCATGGATAACATTCAGAATTGCAACAAATGAAAATAATGTTGAAAATTCGAAAAAATTTTAAACCACCAAAAATCAACATTTTTTTTAAGTTTCTCGAAATTTTCTTGTAATTCCACATAAAACATTGAACATATTCAACAAAGAAGAATAATTTTCAAATCTCCCCACATTTTGAAATTTAAAATGATACAAAAAATGAAAATAAAAATGAATGAAATAGTTTTATGAAATTCTCGAAAAATTACAAAAATCAAGAACCAGAGAAGGTATTCTAAAAAACGAAAAGTTTCATTTAGAAATTCATTTGTCTGCAATTTTTAGCCAGAATAGTTTCAATTACAGAGTGATTTTAAAGCTGAATAATTAAAGAATTAACTAATTACAGATCTGACGAAATTTGTTGACTGAATTTCCAAATTTTTAGTGAAATTTATAAAAAAAGAAGGAAATTTTTAGGAACTCGATGTTGGAAATTTTGAAGGTTTAAGTGGTTACAAATTTTTGGATGAATTTTTGAAGATGATAACAGTTTTGTTTTTTCTTGATATTTTGCAAAAGTGAGCGTTTTTCAAAATTTTTCGAAATTTTCATGTAATTTCATGTATAACATTGAAAATTCAAAAAAATATATAATTCAACAAAGAATCTCAAAAAATGGAAATTTTTTTAGTTTCTCCAAATTTTCTTGTAAAACATTGAACAACTTCAACAAAAAAAATAATTTTCAAAACAGCTCATATTTTTAAATTCAAGATAAATCTAAAAATGAAAAAAAAAATTAATGAAATCGTTTTGTGGAATTCCCGAAAAATTAAAAAAATAGTCAAAAACCAAAGGAGGTATTCAAAAAACGAAAAGTTTCATTTGAAAATTCGTTTTTCTGCAATTTTTAGCCAGTAAAGTTTCAATTACAGAGTGATTTCAAAGCTGAATAATTGAAGAAGTAATTAATTAATTATAGTTCGCACGATGATGTTTTGATTTTACGTGATAAAATACATGAAAGCAGAAATGTACAATAGAACTTGATTACTATGATAAATAGATGTATGATAATACAACTTGAGAAAACGATCAAAATTACACATTTTTTGAACGTTATTACCATAAAAATTGAGCTTTTTCTATAATTTTCTATAATTCATCAACTTCAGACTTTTCAACAATTCAAATCAACACATTTTTTGACAATAATTTCATCAATAAATTAAAAAATCATCAAAGAACATTTGTATCGTCAATTTTCTCAGTTTCAATTCCTAATAATACATATTAATAAATAATTGAACATTTTTTATAATTCATCAATTTGTGAATTTTCAGTCATTCAAATCAACACTTTTTGACATTAATTTCATCAATAAATTAAAAGAAACATCAATTTCATCAGTTTCAATTCTTTTTTCATTTCCTAATAATACATAAAAATAAATAATTCAGCCTTTTTTGTAATTCATCAACTCAAGAATTTTCAACAATTCGAATTAACATTTTTTGACATTCATTTCACCAATAAATTCCAAGAATCATTAAAAAAATTTGTATTATAAATTTCTCCAGTTTCAATTCCTAATTATACATAAAAATAAATAATTGAGATTTTTTTATAATTCATCAACTGGAGAATTTTCAACAATTCGAATCAACACTTTTTGACATCAATTTCATTAGTAAATTAAAATAATCATTAAAAAACATTTAAATCATCGATTTCCTCAGTTTCAATTCCTTTTTCATTTCCTAATAAAACATTAAAATAAATAATTGAGCATTCGTTATAATTCATCAACTTCAGAATTTTCAACAATTCAAATCAACACTTTTTGTTATTAATTTTATCAGTAAATTAAAACAATCATCAAAAAATATTTGTATCATCAATTTCCTCAGTTTCAATTCTAAATAATACATAAAAATAAATATTTGAGCATTTTTTATGATTCATCAACTTGTGAATTTTCAACAATTCGAATCGAACTTGTTTGACATTAATTTCATCAAAAAACATTTATATAATCAATTTCCAGTTTCAATTCCTTTTTCATTTATTCCTTATAATATATAAAAATAAATAATTGAGTCTTTTTTATAATTCATCAACTTGTAAATTTTCAACAATTCTAACTAACATTTTTTGACATTAATTTCATGAATAAATTGAAAGAATCAACAAAAAACATTTTTATCGTCAATTTTAACAGTTTCAATTCCTTTTTCAATTCCTAATAATAAATAAAAATAAATAATTGAGCATTTTTTGTAATTCATCAACTCGAGAATTTTCAACAATTCAAATCAACACTTTTTGTTATTAATTTCATCAATAAATTAAAACAATCATCAAAAAATACTTGTATCATCAATTTCCTCAGTTTCAATTCTAAATATTACATAAAAATAAATAATTGAGTATTTTTTATGATTCATCAACTTGTGAATTTTCAACAATTCGAATCGAACTTTTTTGACACTAATTTCATCAAAAAACATTTGTATCATCAATTTCCACAATTTCAATTCCTTTTTCATTTATTCCTTATAATATATAAAAATAAATAATTGAGCCTTTTTTATAATTCATCAACTTGTAAATTTTCAACAATTCAAATCAATTTTATTTAAACAAAAATTTTAAAACTATAAATCAGTTCGATTTTTAAAATTATACTTCATTTGAGTTCCAATCCTTTTTTTAAATTAATTTCATCAATAAATTAAAAGAATTATCAAAAAATATATAAAAATAAACAAAACTACAAAATATCTGCATAACCAAATTTCTCAAAAAGGTTAAAACCCAAAATCGCTTCAATTGCTGCATGAAATTCCTATCTAATTCCGTAACACTATGAAAATTCCACCTGCCCACGACCCATGTAATCGTTGCATCCGGCCATCGCTCGCGATTCCCCCCCCCCCCCTACCACGATCTTCTCTTCTCAGAAACCAAAAAGTATTTTCCATCTCGATTGCATAATTTTGCAACAAAGTTTTTTCTACTCGACATGAAATATCAAAACCGTTACTCGAATTGAAATGCTAATTGTTGCCCTCTAACAACACTGGAATGTTACATAAATCATGATTATAAGAACGGATTCCAGATAACAAAATAAAATTCCAAAAAAAAGGAGCAAAACAAACAACAATATTCTTTCCTCACGATTTCTCGGTTTCTCAAGTATGCGAATAAAAAAAATTGAATTTTAGAAAATTATGAAAGTTTAAAAAGTTCAATAAAAAAAGTAACGATATTTTTTTCTATCGATTTCTTAAATTTTCAAGTTTTTAATTGGTTTTTAATTTAGATGAAAAAAATAACACAAACTGAGTTCCGAAAAATAATTGGGATATCAAAAAATAATGATTTTAAAAATTAAAAAAAAAATAGACAGACAATAATATCTTTTGTTACACGATTTCTTGAATTTTGAAGTTTCAATCAAATATAAATGCAGATTTTCAAAATTCTCTAAATAAAAAAATAGAATTTCCGAAAATTCAGTGAGATATCGAAGAAAATGAGGATTTCAAAAATTAAAACGAAAAATAAACAGTAAGATTTTTTGATAACTGTGTATCTTTTAAATTTGCGAGTTCAAAAAAGTTCTGAGTAAAAAAAAAATTGACTGGAATATCGAGGAAAATTTCAAAAATTCAATAAAAAAACTAACGATATTTTTTTCTAACGATTTCTTAAATTTTCATGTTTTCAATTGGTTACCATTTCAGATGAAAAAAAAAATAACACAATTTGAATTCCGAACAATTGACTGGGATTTCGAAAAAAAAAACTAAAAAAAAATCAGCAATATCCTCACGATTCCTCAAATTTCCAAGTTCTTATCAGTTCTAAAAAAAAAAAAATCCCAAATGAAAAACAAGACCATTATTCTAGTAAAAAAATTAAATTTTAAAAAATATACTGAGATATCAAGAAAAATTAGAATTCCGAAATTTAAACAAAATAAAAACAATAATATATTTTCCTCGCGTTCTATTAAACTGTCAAGTTTCAATCAACTACGAATTCAGATAAAAAACAAAAAATGATTCCAAGATGATAAATACGATAAATCCGAGCCACTGTTCATAATCCTTTATATTTTAACAATTTAGCTTTCGGTGCTAAACATTGCACCCTTTTCAAAATTTAATTATGTGAGTGAGAAAGCAAAATCTTAACACTTCCTATCTCCATAAAAACCAATTATCATAGACTATAGATAATTCCCAAATTTTCATGAACACGTGTAATGATAAACTCCAAATCACGGAAAAATTCATATCTAATATGTCGATTCTTCTATATATTTTATATGAATTTTTCTGTGATTTGGAGTTTATCATGACACGTGCTCATAAAAATTTGGGAATTATCTGTAGTCTATGATATGATGATTGGTTTTTATAGAGATATGGTGGAGATATTATTTCTTGGGTTTTATGGAGATATGATATTTTATTCCCAACCAAAAAACAAAAATAAAAAAAATCAGTAATATTCTCACGATTTCTCAAATTTCCAAGTTCTAATCAGTTTTCCATTCAAAAAAAGAAAAGAAAAAAAATTACCAAATGAAAAACGAGACCATTATTCCAGATGACAAAATTTAATTTTAAAAAATGTACTTGGAATTCGAGAAAAGTGAGAATAAAAAAAAAAAAAAAAAAACTCGAAAAAATCAGTGATATGTTAACGATTTCTCAAAATTTAAAGTTCTAATCAATTCTCATTCAAAAAAAGAAAAAAAAATCCCAGAAGAAAAACGGAACAATTATTCCAAATAACAAAACTAAATTTTAAAAAATTTACTTGGATATCAAAAAATTAGAATTTCAAAAATTAAAAAAACAAACAAAAAACAAGACCATTATTTCAGATAACAAAAAAAAAAAAAACTCAAAGAAATCAGCAACACTCTCACGATTTACCAAATTTCCAAGTTCTAATTTGTTTTCCACTCAAAAAAAAAAAAAATAATAATAATAATAAAAATTCCCTGAAGAAAAACGAAACGGTTATTCCAGATAACAAAATTTAATTTAAAAAAATGTACTTGGAAATCGAGAAAAATTAGAATTTCAAAAATTAAAAAAAAAACTTTAAAAAATCAGTAATATCCTCACGATTTCTCAAATATTCAATTTCTAATCAGTTCTTCATTCAAAAAAACAAAAAAAAATTCGGAAATTAAAAACGGAACTATTATTCCAAATAACAAAATTAAATTTTAAAAAACTTTTGTCGATATTAAGAGAAATTTCAAAAATTAAAAAAAAAAGAGACATTTATTCCATAAAAAAAAAAATCAAAAAAATCAATAATATACTCACGATTTCTAAAATTTCCAATTTCTAATCAGTTCTCCATTGAAAAAAAAAATCCCTAAATGAAAAACGGAGCAATTATTTGCAAATTACAAAATTAAATTTAAAAAAATTTACTTGAAAATCGAGAAAAATGAGTATTTCAAAAATTAAAAAAAAAAACTAAAAAAAATCAGTAATGTTCTCACGATTTCTCGAATTTCCAACTTCTGATCAATTCTCCATAAAAAAAAAAAAATCCCAAATGAAAAACGGAACAATTATCCCAAATAAAAAAATTTTATTTAAATAAATTAACTTGGATATCAAGAAAAGTTAGAATTTCAAAAATGAAACCAAAAAAAAAAAAATTTTTTCCGTCGCCATCTATCTATCAACTTGAAATTTCTAGTTCCAATCAGTTCCCAATTCAGTCAAAAAAAAAGTTCCCAACCGAAAACCAACTCAAAAAAATCATCAATATCCTCACGATTTCCCAAATTCCCAACTTCTAATCAATTCTCCTTAAAAAAAAATCCCGAAATAAAAAACGAGACCATTATCTTTCCTCTACAACGACCCTCAAAAATCACGAAATACATCAAACTAATTTAAAAAATGATCCTCGCAGAACAACGAGTTATGTGACGTTAACAATAAAAAAAAAACGCAAGACAAACACGATTTACGACGTAAAAATATTGCGACTAGAGATCCGTATCTCATCGTAAAGTCGGACTGTAACGAACGAGATATGGCCTGTAAAAACTGCACTTACAAAAATTGGGCTTTCGTGATTTTTTCGTAACGACTCGTTTCGCGTGCCCCGACCTCAGCAAAAGGGGTATATGCTCTTCTGTCAAGGCCATGTCAACAAATCCGAGTACATGACACCGAAATAAAACAAAATAAAAAAATCATCGACTCGTGAACCGACTGTCAATTAAACTGCAAACGTGTCTTTGTCTCGGGGCATTTGCGATTCCGCAAGGCGCAATCTTATCAGGTAGCCATTCCATACAAGTGCATTTTCAATCACTACAAGTCGATTTTCTTATTTTCCAAACAATTTTATATTTTATTTTCCGAACTTTAAAATACCTATTTCCGATAAAAACTCCTTACCTTTATCATTTTTTATTTATTCATAGTATTAATTTTATTTTAATTTTTATTGTGCTCTCTTTCATTAAAATAAAAGATACTCATTTTTTTGATATATTTGGTGTCCGGGAGAAAAAGGAATTCGATAGGAAATTTTTGTGATGCAACGCTCTTTTATCACAACGATAAGGAGCGTAATCTACAAATTCCGTATTGAGCGAAGATGGATGTCTTTAATCGCGGTTAAGTAAAAGAACTTTACATTATGTATTTAATATTGAGTTATTGGTATGTTTATAAAAATATATATATTATGATGATTATCACCAGCGTAATTTCTTATTCGACTTAAGATGTGGATTTTTTGGTCCTTCGACTGCCTGTATCTTTTTGCATTTCTTTGATGAGTTCGCAACCTTTGGCTTCTGCTTCCATGAGTTTCGACATTTCTTCGGAGACCAGGGTTTCCTGGGGAAATTTCAGGGTTTTTTTTTACGTTCATAAAGTTTACAACGTTGATAAATCACAGGAAAATTTTTTTTTGAGATTCACTTTCAGTGATGTGAATTCTTGAAATAGCTAATTCAGTGAAACCCGAAATTTCGGGATTTTGAACTTTCGGGAATTCCCGTGACATTTCGGGATCAGAAATAGCCTCAATCGCATACTTATTTTCTCTTTAACGTTTGGGTAAAATTGAAATTAGTTAATTACTTTAATTACTTTTGATTACTTAATGAATAAAAATGTTCTGAAATTCTTCATTTTTTTAAATTTATTACCTGCAATAATCGAAACAGTATGATAAAAAAAGAAAGTTACAGATGCAGTAAATGTAGAATTTCACTTATTTTTTTAAGAAAATTATAAAAAAAATTAAGTAAACGATTAAATTTTTACCAGTACTTTTTGAAGTATTATAAGATTGCCAGATTGTTAGCTACAATAATGTTTGAAAAATCTTACGATATTGTCAATCTAAATTAACAATATCTGCATTTCAGACAAAAATTTTATTTAATCTTTACTAAGGTATATTTTATTTTACATTTTATCATGAATTTATCATGTTTCAGGCTTTAAAAGCGTGATTTAGTGCGATGTGCTGGCATTAAAAAAACGTTTTTAGTGTCTGAGACAAAAAAACTTTCACCAATGCAATGAAGACAAAGATTTTCAAAATTTAGAAATAAGAAAATTAGCATTAGTCAATACTCAAACAATAACAACTATGCTATCTCAAAAATAATTAACTCTTCAAAGTTTTAATGCCTTACAGAATCCTGAATTTTATAGGATTTACAATGTTTTTCAACTCCTGCATAACATAGAAATATTAAATACTTTTGACATATTCTGACTTATTCAAAGTTTCATTAATTTTTTGTTTAAAAAAATGTGTATTTTTCAAGTTTAAAAAGACTTGTAGTATCCCTCGCATTTTTTCAGGATTTATGAAACTTAAAAGGATTTTTTTGTATTTCTATAGATTTTCAGTATTCTTGTAGGTTGCTATATAATTTCTAAAATTCGATGATCTAGAATCCAAATTTCGATCGGTTTTCAGTGATTTTATAAATTTCTTGTATTTTTTAAATACAATTCATCAAATTTTGAAGCATTTTCTGGTATTTTTATAGATTTCTAATATTTCTATAAATTTCTATATACGTTTTTTACAATTTGATGCTCTAAATTTTCAAATTTTATATCGTAGGTATTTGTTCAGATTTTTCAAAAAATACTTCTTTCATAGAATTCTACTACCGTTTTTTATTTCTTCAGAGTTTTTATATTTCAAAATATTTTCTGGTATTTTTAGGGCTCTATTTACAGCATTCCAGAATCAGATTTTTTTAGATTCCTAGAATTTCCGTAAATTTTAATTTTTCTTTTTCATCACTGCATTGGAACAATTTTTCTAATTTTTATTTTCTACGTTATCCTAGTCAACATTTATTACTAAAGCCTTGTTTGGAAAAGAAATTTTCTGAAACTAGAATTATTATTAGTTTTGGATTAGTAAAAATATATATCCTAATAATAACGCTGAATAATGTATTTTTGAATAATGAATGTTTCTTATCATAGTTTTGAATTGATAAAATAATAATTATAATTAAAAAATTAATAATCACGAATTGAAAACTGTATCAAACATTTTTATTGAATTCAGAATCATATTATAAATTTTTGTATTTTCTATTTTTTAGAATAATTCATAAATTTTCAAGCGTTTTCTAGTATTTTTGTATGTTTCTAATATTTCTATAAAGGAATTCCTAAATTTTTCGAATCATCTAAATTTTTGAGATTTTTGTTTTTTGGGACTCCGAATTTTTGAGTTTTTCGAATGCTGTAACATTTTTTGAACTTTTCCAAATCATGGGCTTTCACTAGATTTTCGAACTTTTCGGAATACTAGTAAGATTCTAAGGGATTCCCGATTTTTTTTGGATTCGCAAATTTTTCGGGATTTTAGTACTTTTTAAGATTCCCGAACTTTTTGGAATTCCTGGAGTTTTCGGGATTCTTGAACGTTTCAGGATTCTTGAACGTTTC
>JAPYZL010201805.1:0-15040 GCA_030522825.1 Platygaster orseoliae | reverse complement strand
ATTTTAAATAACATGATTACACCTCAACGAGTCAGTTTGTCAGGAAATACTGTATACGCACTTGATATAATGAAACAGACAATGAAATCGCGAAACGAAAAAGTTCAGAACTTAGAAATTCATGAAGAGCATTTTCAGAGAATGAACTAAGAGGCTATGAACCAAGTGCCAAAAAAATTCGAAATGGTGGACCTTCAATAGTTGCCGAAAACTTTTGAATATCTAAATTATCTTTCCGTGATTTTCAGCAATTGATAATACGAGTAAATATCACGTGAAAAATTTGTCATAATTCAAGAAATAGGAAAAAAACAAAACAAAAACAGAACAGAAAAACAAAAACCACATAGCCTACTGAACCTCTTTACATAATGTTTACATGATTTTCACATTAAGTTGACGTAAAAATGTGTACTTGATGTACGCACTGTTACTAGAGAAAAAAAATTGTACTGCAAAAATGACAGTCCTGTAAAAAACTGTAATAAGTTTGTGTATACAGTGAATAATTTGGCCTAATTCATAATTAATAATTTATACATTGTGTACCAAAAAGAAATTCAATATTCTTTTTTGAATTCAAAGTCTAAAATGTAGAAGTTTTGGAAAGAGTAGGGGTACTCGAGAGATGACGTTTTCTCGTCTCCTTGTTCCCCTACGTTTGTAGCGAGCGTAGTCTAATTCATTTCTGGTAGCCCTGCATGAAAGCGTTTATGTAGAATTATGAGATTTTTCTGTTGAGGGCATTTGTGATGTAAAATTTATAATTTTCGGTGTTTGATCATTTTCAGTCATATATTTCCCAACACTCTATTATATTTTATAGTTTATTATATTAAAATAATATTCTAAGCCATGAGTAATTTATAAAAGTATTATAATTCAATCAATCTTTGTATCATATTTTCATTGTAATTTCAATTCGACAGTTTCGTTTGTGAATAAAAACCATTACGATTTGTTCATAGTTTTTTAAATTTCAAAAAAAGTTTTAATTCATCTGGGTTCTTACTATCGAACGCTTTTTAAGTGTTTGTAAAAATTTCCATGAATTACTCTTAAATTTCCTTTCTCTAGCCATTTTTTTGTATGTTTTAGTATTCATTACTGTTCTTGATTTTACAAATACACTGCAAACCCAGATTTCCTGAGCCCCGCGGAATAACTTACCATTCTAGCCCTGTATTCTCTTTTCCTTTCTCTTACTTCATTGAACAATATTTGTAAATCTCGAAATTGTAGATGGAAAGAAAAATAATCAAGAATGAAAGCAAAAAGACATGCAATAATAATGAAAAAAATTTTCAGCCTGGTGGTTCTGGACGTGTATTAGTCGATATTATGGCTGATGAAAAAGCCGTTCACGCTGATTTTTACAATGGTAAATTAAATGAAACTCATTTTTGAAATACATTCCTATTATGCGTAATAAAATTTATAATGCATGAAACATTTTTCTTACAGATTTTGATGACCTCTTCGATGACGATGATCTGGAATAACTTTTTAAAACTTAATACATATTTATTACTTCATCAAAATGTGACAAATTTCTCAAGTCCCTCGTGTTAATTTCTCCAAATTAAATAAAAACCTTTCTCAAAAATTTGCTAAATTAATATCCTTAGAATTTTAACCATAAAATAATTAAAATTCATATTAGGCAGTTGCAATGCCGACAAAATGTGGAATTGAACAAACTAGAAATTTAGCTTCATCAATTCAAAGTTGATAAATTTCCAAAAAGAAATTACTTGCCAATCATGAAGTTTCAAAATTCCAAAATTGTAGTTTGAGAATGAAGAATTTAAGCTAACAATGAGATATTTCTTGATAATCATAACTGAAGAATTTCAAATAAATGTCACAGTATACTTAGCCATAAAAAAAGTGACTAATAGTTTTCAAAAATTAAGAAAAACCACGAGTGATCATCCAAAACTAAGGTCTTTATTGCATTTGAACAAAGTCTACTGATTGAAATAATTTGATTTTTTTATGGTCGTCGCTTACAATTATTTATACACAACTAAAGGCAACAGTTGGAAATAGTATTGCAAATTACAATAAAAAGTAAGATAAAAGTGAAACAATAATGTACATGAAGAATAGAAATTATTTATCAAAAGCCACCATTTTATTCCTATTCGAATCAAAAAAGAACAGTCGAATTCTCGCGCAAAATAAGCGGATAGAAACACGAAAAAATCAATTTCGTATGTATCAAAACAAAAAAAAAATTCACATCGCATTCGCTTTTTTCGAATCAAATGCGTACTTCCATTGTGTACCACAGATACGATTTTATAAACGTGCCATAAGAAAAAGAGTAATATTACTTCTATGTAATATGAGTAATAGTAGCAATAGTAATAACAGTGGTCTTTCACGAATTTTGAAAGTGACTGATTTTTGTTGGGAAAAAGTCATAACCGACGAAATGGAATCACTTTTTATATTAAACAAACAACACCGCAAATTTAAGGATTGAAAACTTCATTCGATGAATATTGTAAAATAAAAATTGTAATTTCAATGTTCTTTTTGTGGAGTTAAAATATTTCATCCTAATAATTATAATTTAAAATACAACAATTCTAAAAGAATTAAGAATTTAATATTTTCTTTTTATGATTGCAATTTTTTAAATGCAAAACTCTTTAAATTTCATAGTAAGATTCTCAATTTTTGTAATAATGTAAGATTCAGATGGTAAAGTTATCAAATTGTTAACTAATTTCAACTTATCCCCAACACAAAAAAGTTATTCTCAGAGGGTTCTGTTTTTTTTTCAAAATCCGTGAGGGGCACTGATTTGATAATAGTTTTATACACATACCACGGGTAATGTAAAATTATCATTTATAATACATTCATACTAGCCATACGAATCCGTTCGACGATGCGTAAGAAAAAAAACCGAGTCCCAGTCACTCTCTGAATCATCGATATTGGCGACATTTTTCGGAAAAAGAAAAAAAAATTTCGACCTGCACGAATTTTATGAAAAAACAGTCATCCAAAGGAAAACTACAAATAAAACAATTCATTATCACTAAAGAAATGTAAACTTTGTGGGGTGCAAGTTAAGTTTTGAAAATATTGTAAACAATATATTTTCAAATAAATTCAGTAGTTATCATTTTTTCATTAGAAAATTTAAATATGTTACTTCAATAAATACTGATTACAATTTATCTACCTCAACATTTTGGATAAAAAAAGCCATAAACTAAAACTCAGAGGTTCTGATCCAAAATTATGTAAATTTTATTTCAAAGGCCAAAAATTTTCAATTAAAGAAAAAATTACCAAATTCGAATTTTCGAAGTTAGAAAAGGAAAAATTTTTTTCTCGTAATAAAAAAAAAAAAAAAGAAAACCTTGATGGCCCCATTTTTATTCGTGTGCTTCTGCTCAAAATGAGAGCTCTATTCAATATTTGAAAAAACTAAAAAAATAAACAACAAATGCACTAAAAAATCTGTATAACACACATCTCTTCAAAAGTAACGATTTTACTCAAGGGCTAGACAAAGCTCGTACGATAACCCATTTTCATAAAAAAAATGTTCACCTTACCAACAAATATTACTTAATAATCTAAATTATCAAGTTGGCAAAGTTTTGAGTACTCAGGGCTCAAAACACTTTTTCCATAACTAGATTATTATAAACAACAATATTTACACTTTCCTCTAAAAATTGGAATAAAATGTTTTCCACAAAAATAATTTTGTATTTGGAAAAGTGTTGTGAATTGCAATCAAGAATTTTTTTTCCAATATTTACAGGGTATCTAGCGAAATTTCCTTTACTTTTTATCAATGCAAAATTGTAGCTCATTTTTCAACCAAGTCTCACAGCTAGAAAATTGTCTTACACTTCTGAGATGTTTTCAAAATTTGTTTATTTTTCAAAAATGTCCGAAACTTCGATCACGTTTCAAAAACCATCTTAAGTATGTAATTTATTTATTTAAAAAATGTCCGGCTTTTATTACTGTACAAGGTTTTCTCGTTCTTTTCGAATGAATATTTTTATTGGTGGGAATTAGATTTTGAAAAAATGACGTAACAAAATGAAATTAATCCCAAATTGTGATTTTGATGATTCGAAAAAATTGAAAATCTCGATAATAAACCAGTTTTCAGAATTCAGTTTATTTTAGATAGATTAACAATTTTTGAACCTTAAAATTTCTTTAAAGTTTCACAACTTATTTTCAATAAAAATTAAAATAACAAATCTCAGAGTACAATAAGATGGAAAATCACAAAAAAATGTTGTAAGGCATTAAAGTTTGTAATTGAACAGATTTAAACCGAGCTTTTTTGAATTAAACAATTCCAACGACCGAAATTTTCAGAAAACAGTATTCTTAAGTTTTCGCCAATAAATAGTAGTAATGTCACAATTCCTTTCAAAATTCGAAAAACAGTAAATCCAAGGAATTTTCAAATTGCGACAGGATTATTCAAAAATCACTAAATAATGCCAAGTACTCAACATTCAAAATTGATAATAAATAACGTATCTCTTCATCGAGAATTGACAAAAAAAAAAAAAAGAAAACCAAATGTTTCTGTTTTCCAGTATTACAAATATGCTTTTTCGTAAAAAATGTTTGCTCCAGTTTATAAAAATGTCCAATATCATAGAATATCATCCATAATGAATTCAAATGTTTATTGATAATTCTATCAACAAGCAAACTGTCCTTACAAAATACGCCATTACTTATTGAAGGCTGTAAAAACTACTTCCAAAAAAAATATCTGCCATCAAAACTAAATTCCCTTAAAATCCAATATTAACTTCGCTAAACACCCTCTTCCATGCAAGAAAATAAAAAAGTACCAAAAAACGTTGCCTTGCTTTTGAGTAAACTCGCGCAATTATTCGCAGCAGTATATGAAATTCCCGCGTCGAAATATCTCGGAATTTATCAAAATGAGCCAAACTGTCTCGACATGCATCCGGACGCATTTTCGAGCCAAGCTAATGAGCCTCGAGCACCAGGCGCTAGTTGATATCCTGGTCGCTGTCGACGTGGTCTTCCTGTTCGCTCAGCATTTCCTCTTCTTCCTCTTCGTCTGAGTAAAAATGCGAGGGCGGCGAAAGCGCGTCTTCGGAGAGCGAAGTGCGCGACGAGGACGGCGGGCGCGACGTCGAGCTTTCTATTTTTATTTCGAATTCATCCATCGACGTGCTCGGGCCAGACGCCATCGCGGGAATGAATCTGTCCATATCGCCGCTCGAAATTTCTGTAGAAAACAGAGCAAAGCGAGTTGACCTCCAATATTCACCCAGTGCAATTGACAAGTTGCATCAATTTTTTGACGTAGAATTACGTCTTTCTCTGCGTTTTGGTACAGTAGGGGGATAAAAAGCTATGCACCTGCAACTAAAAAGTGCAACAAAATTTGGTCCTTATGGATTGGGCCCTAGTAGTGAGCCCCAAATTTCAAGTTCCCAATTCATCAGTCCCAAATTAACAAGGCCAAAATTATTTTTGGGCTTTCTGGGTTGGGCCTAAATAGTGAATCCCAAATTTCAGGTTCCCAATTAATAAGTCCCAAATTCACAAGGCCCAAATAGTGAATCTCAATTCATCAGGCTCAAATTATTTTTGGGCCTTCTGCATTGGGTCCAAATAGTGAGTCCCAAATTTCAGGTTCCCAATTAATAAGTCCCAAATTTACAAGGCCCAAATAGTGAATCCCAATTCATCAGGCCCAAATTATTTTTGGGCCCCAACAGTGAGCCCCAAATTTCAGGTTCCCAATTTATCAGGTGCAAAAATAATTTGGGCCTTATGAATTCGGAACTTATTAATTGAGTCATAGAGTACAAGGCCTGTTTTGAGTTAATTGAATTTAATTAAATGTAATTGGTGGAGGTGTTTTTTGAGATAAAACTTGTCACTTGTTGACGTAGTTCTATGTAACGGTAAGTTTCATGTAAGTTTTTTTGCTAATATCATTGGTTTATCAAAAAATATCAGACACGTATTTTTTCTTTTTGTTACACCTCAAAAATTGACAGAGACACATCTTTTTGAAGAGTCAAAATCAAAAATTCACGAATATTTTGAAATAATCATTTTTTAAAGAAACAAAAAAATACATATTGATTTTTTATGGAAATAATTGATACATGTCACTAAATTTGATTTTTTTTCCATGCAACTTCTCAATTAGGTGAATTACATAAAAATTACAAAGTTTCGATCTCCACATATTTTTTGAAAGAAACAGTCACTGAAAGCAAAACTACAAATTAAAAAATCATTCATTACTGAATTTGTGAAATGTCAATCAGGTATTTTTTTGCTAACACAAACTTGAAAAATTTTGATAATATTAGTAATCAATTAAATCCTAAGTAAATTCAAATTTTTTCGAAATTTCAGATAAAAAAAATGTCCCATTTTTTTACAGAATTGACGACGTGGTATCATATTTTTTTGACCAAGTTGATCAAACTGTATTTCATACATGAAAAAATTCAAAAATTGAAGTCTTTCTCATCTGGTAAAATAATTTTTTTTTTTTAATATTTCATTCTGTTGTTCATTCAATTGGGAAGTTGCATGAAAAAAAATCAAATTTGGCAATATATGCATCTATTATTTTTG
This sequence comes from Platygaster orseoliae, assembly GCA_030522825.1. NCBI lineage: Eukaryota > Metazoa > Arthropoda > Insecta > Hymenoptera > Platygastridae > Platygaster > Platygaster orseoliae. The sequence continues at coordinate 8,401 of JAPYZL010201805.1, read as the reverse complement.
AAAAAAAATCGATACTTTTTTCGTTATTTGAAAAATGATTATTATAGAAAATATGTCAATTTTGAATTCCATAAACATAAACAATACTGAGCATGTAAATAACGTCACTTAGTTAAACTTTTTAAAACGATATGTTCCATTAATTTTTGAGATATGACAAAAAGAAAAAACACATGCCCGATATTTTTCAATAAACTAATAATATCATCAATAAAAAAAAATTGATGCAACTTCTTAATTATTCCTTCATATTTTTTTCTACGGGAATATGAAATAAAAATTGTAGGATAATTGAAAAAGTTCTTGACAAAAAAAAACTCACGCTCGACATATTTTTCCAGAGAAACAGGCACCATTTTTTTTGCTTTTTCCAAATCATCATCGGTGCATTCACCTTTTTCCAAACCTGCAATAAATGATTATGAATAACAATCTTGAAAAAAAATTAATAAAAATAACTGAAAATTTACCAAAAGCAAGACCCATTCGTTTGAGGACTTCAATGTCGTCGTGGATTTCGAACTTATCATTAAAATTAAACAGGTACTCGGTTCTGAAAAAAAAATCAAACGATATCCAAAGTTTCATCATCAACCAAAAACCACTGAACTCATATATACTTTACTTTATACAATTGTAAATCAACATGATTGAATTTTTCAAAAAAATAATTCTAACAAAAATTATCAATAAGAACATCTTTTGAAACGTAGAAATTTCATGAAAGTAAATTTATAAAAAGAAATTATGGTCATTATTTTCAGAAACCACGATAGAAACATAATACACTTTTCGGCTAACTTTTGAAAAATTTAGGGGAGTGAGGAAGATATGCATGTTGTATATATATTTTCATCTTACTTGTCGTTGGAAATACTACAATCTATAATAGTTTTCTTGCTGGTGTTGACTATGATGAATGGCAATTGGATTGCAGAACTCGGTTTGGGCGGACCGTGAGAATTTTCATTCATGCGATTTCTCTCCACTAAATTTTTGAACGAAATGTGTTGAAGTATCATCTGGTGCAGTTGCTGCGTCTTGTTCTTGATGAGCTCCATTTTTTTCTTCCTGTCTTTTTCCAAGGCCACATATTCTTGGAGAGAATTCGTAGGTAGTCCCAACCACCTGATTTCCTTTTTTTCTTTGGAAATGATGTTCATCGCCATCAGGACATTAAGTGCGTCATAAACGCGTCTCCTGATATTTTTCTGATCGTATTGCTGTGAATCGAAAATGTTTAAATTACTTAACTATATTTTCTTACAAATCGTTTATAAATGTGCATATTTCAATCCAGCAAATTATAAAATTTATAGAGTTTGAATGTAATTCGAGGGAAATTATTGATGCATGTATAAATTACCTGATCAGTCAAAGAATTGGCATGAGCAGGGTTGGTGAATTCACCAACCAATTCATCTGCGACTTCGTTATAAGACGTAGTACCTTTTTTCTTTACTTTCTCGCAAACTTTCATGGAAAAGTGTCTCAGCCCTTTTCCAACTTTTTCTGTTTTTCGTCGTTTGCTGAACAAAAAAAAGGCTCACGATAATGTGTAATATCAACGTGTAATATTCAATGATAAAAAAATAAAAAACAATTTTTCAAGTTTTGATTGGGAACAATGTAATACAAAATTTACAACTGTAAATGATAAACCCTTACATTTTCCAGTTTCTAAAATGTCATGAAAATAAAATTTAGTAACATATTCAAAATATTACATTCTCCAATTTGTAGTATTCGAAAATATCTGTTTTGGAAAAAGAAATTTTAAGTTCACAAAATTTTTCAACAAAAAAAAAAAAAAAATTAATAAGATTTTCGTGGATGTTGATTTCTTAATATTATTGAATTTATGAATTGTATTATATTGTCATGATTCATATTTTATCAACTCTATAAAATAATTTATAACTAAATAATTATTTGTTTGTATGAAAATTGATTTATTTTATTTACTCTGGTACAAAATCACTTTCGTGATCTTGTCGTTTTCTCGTTCCAGTATGGTCCATAACAGAACTAATGTACGTTTTCCCAGAACTGTCTTTAAGAAGTTGTTGTGTACCCACTGCTTTTTGTGTTACCATGGCTTGTTTCAGGTCATTCTGAAACAAAAAGTTGAAAAATTTTATGCCTCTTGAAAAAAATCAATTTCAAATCGTTTTGTTACTTAAAGCAGAAAATCACGAACTTCTTTTTCAAATTCAATATAGGAATTCGCAATTTTGTTTTTTGACTGAAATTTGTAATTGTTTCAAAAAAATTAAGATCGTTTCAAGATTTATGAAGTTTCACTATAAATAAAAAACAATTTTTCAATAAAAAATTGAGAAATTTTAAAAAATTTGAGAATTTTCCAAAAGCGTTTATGAAAAGAATAATATCTGAACGTCATTTTTAAATTCAGAACTTAGAAGATTGAGTAAATTCAGAAGTCAAAATATACAAATCTTTGAATTTCAATTTTCATTTCTGTTAGTAATCGAATGAACAGAAAGATAAAAACTTATTCGTTCTGAAGTTTTATCTTCAAAAATTAGAGTATTGGATTGTTAAAACTTGTACGGATTTACAAATCAAAGAATTATTGAAACAGATTAAAAAAAAATAAAAACGTTAACCTACAAAATAGAATAGATTAACATAAACTTCAATGAAACGAAAATAGTTTAGGATTTTTTATTTGTACAGTTCTTGTTTATTCACAATTACTGGATTTTTAAGGTTCTATGATACAAAAAAAAAAAAAAAAGAATCAGAAAATAGAAAATTAAGAAGCTAGAATTTATTCAAAAAATAAAAATGGCAAATACTGATAATGAAAATTCTGATTTCATATTTATTAACAAACGAAAATCCAAAATGTATTTATTATGTTCGTAACTAACTACAAATTTTTTCACGTTTAATTTTGTTTGTAAAAAAATTAGTACAAGAATTTTTCTCAGAATTTCAACATTCATCAAACTATACAGCAATAATTATTTGAACATAAATATAAATCAATGCAAGCTTAAAATTACAAGATAATGATTTGTCATTCCAACTCTTCTAAAATAAAAAAAAATTGATACATTTTCTTAAACGGAGAACCTTAATATCTAACATTTAACTAGAAACTAAAAAACTCAATGAAAAACAATAAATCTGCAAGTCTCATTTTTTAAAAAATATGAAATTTTACACATTCAATTATGCATCGAAGTTATTGAAAAAAGAAAAATTGAAGTTCAAAAACTCAGATTCTTCTACTAACATGCATAAATTTTCATATTTTTGTAAACCAATAAAACAATGAGTTTTTTATTCAAATTTGAAAACCTGCAAACAAAAGATTTTTCTAATTATTACCATCTGCGAAGAGGTCAGTTGGATTGTTCTCAACCCCTCTCCAGATTTTGCTGTTTGAATTTTAGCATTTTGCACAGGTATGGTTAGAAGCCCTTGAAAAAGATCAATACATGTATAATTGATGCATAAACTTTCAAGAGGGCCAGAAGTCAAAAAAGTTTGATAAAATATTCAAAATGCATCAAATTGTTTTTTCCAAATCTTCAATGCAAGGCTTTATTATATAATTGAAACATTACCCATACTTTTTTCTAATCAATTTCAAAAAGCTGACTTCACACTTTTTTTAAATTTAAATAAGCTAAATCCATTATCTCATGACGAATTCAAGTTTTCCATAATTCTTCTCAAGTTCTAAGCAATTGACGAAAACTGTTTTCATGCTTCGATGAAGAATATGATATTAATTTGAAATTAGGTTCATAAAATCTACATTTCAAAGTGTATTAAAATATCTTGGCGGAAATCAAATGCTACAACCAGAAATTGAAGGGCCGGATAATGGAACTCGCCGAGCGCTCGAAAACGTGTAAAAGTATAAGTAAAATCAAAAGTCCGAATTTAGACAAATAAAAAATACCGCTCGATACTTTTGAAAAATGAATGCATGTACCGTTTGAACTTTTTTCGTAAACATTCTAGTTTCCGTTAAAAAAAAAATCTGATTATTTTTGAATCGAAAAATTCAAGTCTTTGAGGGTATTACTTCCATAAATCGAATTTTGAACAGAATATTTTGGAAAAAATCACATGAAAACTTCAAAGTGTCCTTAGCACTGCTACAAAATTGCAACTCGTATTACTGTACCATTTTTTTGTAATAAATTACTAAACCTTACATAAAGTTACATTGAGTCTTATATGTAAAAGCAGTTTTTTCAAGTTTTTAAAAAAACCGTTAGCAGGATGTCTGAAATTTTTTATTTTTATGCTGAAACCGTTACTTTGATAGACAAGCCAAAGAGTATGAAATTTTACAGTTCCTTTTTGGAAAAATTGAAAACAAAAAAAAACAGTCAATTTTTCACTTTCACTGTAGCAACAAACGCAGTGTTCTTCTAATAAACACTAATAAGGAGAGAGGGAGCACATGTTGCCACGCAAGAGAACTACATGATACCCTGAATTTGGTCAGAACAATATTTTCTTGCACAAAACTTCACTCATAGAGGTAATACCTTAAGACGTAAATCGTCATTGAACAGTCATTTTTGAACACATCAACATAATTTTTGTCATTTTTCTTTTATTTACTTTTCAGAAAGGTCTACCATTGAACACACCATGAAAAAATTTATCAAAAGTAAATAATAATTGAATGTTCTTTTAATCCGAATGAAAAACCATTTTTTTCGACGTTTGCATTGAAAATGTATCAAAGGAATTTTCGTTTTCAACAGGGTATTCACAGTATTTATTGTCGAAATTTTTGACAAGTTTGAGGTATTTTTCATTTTTCCGAATTCGGACTTTCAATTTCGACTCATAACTTCAACACGCAGACAATACTTTTACGCGTTTTCGAGCGCTTGGCGAGTTTTATTCGATTTCATTATCCGGCCCTTCATTTGAACAATAATACTAAAAATCAATATTCGGATATGTTAGAAAAAAAAATCAAATGCAATGATTGTGAATCATCAATCCAATATTTTGGAAGCTTGAAGTATATAAAAATGTATAATATTCGAAAAATCAATATTGCATTTTGAAAAATCAGAAAATGTGGGTTAGCATGTTTTTATTTCTAGCCCTCCACATGAAAAACAAACAAATCTCATTAATCTCATTTTTCATTATTTGACATACGTTGTCCAGGAGTAGATGGACTTTGTAAGCTTATTGTTCGAAGTAGTTGACCTGACGATGACAGGACCTAGTAATTGACAAAAATCCATACAATTATGAACTCGATAATATAGTTATGATTACAATAAGGATGTCTAAAAAAAACACCGAAAAAATACAGGTCTTCTACAAGTCAATTCTAATATTTATGAGGATTTCAGTAACCAACTCAAAAACTATGAAAAATTATTTTCGGAGTTTTCCCGGTATAAAACAAAAAAAAAAGATCTAACCTCTTTATATAAAAAAAAAACTAGATGCACTCCCCTGATGATGAAAATTTGTATATATTGTTATTTTTTTCAACAAAAATGAACAAAAATGCGTTAAATTTGTTTTTTTATGCAAAACATTTACAATTTTCGAAATCATCAAAATCTCGAATTTTTTAATAACGAAATTTATATTTTTCATGATTGGAATCTCTAATCACAACTTTTTTTAATTTTATCTTTTCTTGCTTCTTTTTACTTTGATTTAGTAGAAAAATAATGGTAATCTGAGATTCAAGATAATTCATTTTAAATCAATTGATGGCAGTAAATTTTTTTCTTTTTATTTTAAAGTCTTAATCACAATTTCTTAATTCAAACTTAAAATTTTTTGATTGTTTAAATTTCCGATCGTATAATTTAAAATTTGTCATTTTTTCATCATTCACACATTTTGCGATCAAGTTTTTAATCCAGAAATTTTTAAATTTTCTTTACTACAGTATACACAGTAAACAACAATAATCATCAAAATTGATATATTTCGATACAAAATTATCAATATCTCGTTCCTTTCCTTCTTTTCTCTATAGGAATTTGTCTAAAAAAAATGTGAAAATTGTCGTCACGTAAATTTAAACCAAGGAAAAAAAAGAATTAGAAGAAATACTTTACTATAGTCAAATGAACATCTACTAAACTGTGATGCACACATTAAATCAGATCTAATACACTTGGAATTTAAATTAGAAAATTATCGATTCCAAAAAAACCTGCACGTTTTTTTGGTTCCTAAAATGTGCAAGTCACACTAGTAATGAATGATTGTTATGTATATATTCATTTTTACGTACCTGTTGCTCTTGCCCTCCAGCTTTGTAAACTTTCAACCCTCCTGTGTTTAGAGAATTGACAATGTTCACAGATTTAACAGGTGTAGAGCCTTGAAGCACTTTAAGAACCTGAGCATGGCCTGAAACAAAACAAAATTATTATGAAGTATATGGAAAGAAATAATCAATACAATTTTCGATGTCTACAAAAAAATTTCCATGTACTTGAATTTAAATCTTCAAAGTCTTCAGTTTTAGAACTGAATTTAGTATCTTTAAATTTGCCAATTATTAAATAACACTATTAAAGTCATTAGGATTTTGAATAAACTTTTTAGATTCGAAATACATGAACTCACTTGTTGATTTGAATAATAATTTTATGGAAATCATGAATCGACATTTTTATTTACATCAGATTTTGTAGATTTTCACTGAGAACATTGTATTTCAACACGAATAGTGGAAAATTGTTACTTTTCCGATTTTCAAATTATTTACACTTTGAATGATATAACGCTACAAGATTAGCTATTGTGCACATTTCAACTTTATACTTTTTGCATTCGAATTATTATTTTTCTAAATTTTATAGTTTAGAAAATCACAATTTTTGATGTTAATGGATACTTTTCCAATATTTAGATACCACTTGATGAAAAATTTTTTTTCAATCAATAAAATTTTAAATAAAATTATTTTTCTACATTTGAAGTATATGTTGGAACTTGGGAATTTCTACAGAAGAACTTTGGTTTTTAACATGCACATACTACGATAGAAGTAAAAAAGAAAATTTTTGTTTATAATTATTATTTTCCACAGTTACGTTTTCTTTAATCTTGATTTTCAAAACTACAAAGTTTTTAATAATTACCTTAACTTTTATGACTGTTTCGCTCACTCACAAAAACACTTTACTTCAACAATGGAAAGTTTATAAATTTAAAAAGCATACGTTTTGTCTCAAATTAAAGAGATTGTTTTTTCCATTTTTTCTTTATTACCTCATTTTTTGAGTTAATTCAGAATATTTTCATTAAAAAACTTGAACATTAACATTAAATTGAATCCATTCGGCAAATAATTGCTTTTTACCATAATGTTTAAAAACTGTTCTATTATTTAGAGTTTAAGGTTCTAAACAGATAATTGCACAAAATCTATAAACATCGTTTCAATTTTCAGATATGTTCATTAACATGAGCAAAATATCAAATTTAAACATTATTCAATTAATAATATTTTCGAACAAATATTTACTTTAGATTTTTCAAGCGGTGAACTTTTCCGTTTATTATTGTTGAAAATTATAATTTTTTTTTTTTTCAAATCGTCAAATTCCAGCATTGAAATATTTTGAGACAAACAATTGTTTTTTCCAGATTTTCAAAATATTAGTTTATAAGTTTAAACTTTTAATTCAAAACTAATTGTCAGATATTTCGTGGTTTTTGAAATTTTCTGATTTCACTGCATGCAGAACTCTAAAAAAGAATAATATTTTTGATTCCTAACTGTTATAACCATATTGATTTTTAATTGATAATAATTTTGAGTTTATTAATGGATATATCGTATTTTGAGTACTCGTCACATTATTTAAGGATAGAACACAAAAATCGAACAAAAATCCCCCTTTTTTTTAATAAAAAGTTATAAGAATTCATTGTTTACGATAATAATTTTATCAGCAAAGTCAATTGACAAACAACAAAAAATGTTCTAATAAATCAAGTAGTTCAAAATTTAAAAAATTGTATTTCCAACTTTGTAATTAAGATATTTCAACCCCCGTCCCCCGTCCCCCGTCCCCCGTCCCCCGTCCCCAAAAAGAGATGTTCTTATATTTTGAAATTGATAATTTTGAAAAAATATGATTTTTAGTTAAAATCCTTACTAAAGTTGAAGAAATATTTCTATTTCAATTTTCAATAAAAACAATTTTAATTTTATCAAGCTTTCTGCAGAAATATTTTCTTTTCTGTTCGTCGAATCCAAATGATGAAGATTTTTCAAGATCTTGTTTACACACGTGACTGATAAATGTCAATAATTTTTCTTTCGATCTTTTGGAGCACAAATAAATCAACGAATTTTATTTTTCTAGCTTTCGGCCATCTTTATTGGGCCCTCATCAGGAACTAT
>JAPYZL010201707.1:0-32300 GCA_030522825.1 Platygaster orseoliae | reverse complement strand
TTATTTTCTGCTAATTTCCTAGTACCCCAAAAAGAGGCTTTTGTTCCCGCATTCCATAGAAATAAAGTGGCCTTTTTTACGGATGCATGGGAAAAAAGTTATTTTTGTCTTCGACGCGCTGTGGAAAATGCATTTCCAAAAATATCCTCAAATTTTTACCCATTCCTCAAAGTTTGAACTCCTGGCTGAAAAATTTCATGACAACATTTTTATGTAACTTGCACGGATTATAAACTACAGTTGTTTATAAAAAAAATTGACATTCGGCTTTTTTACCTCACCTGGTTCGGTAAAAAAGCCAAATCATTTTCCCGCTCGAAAAGTTCCGAAAATCGTTGTCCAATTGTATTTCATTGTCTACGGACTGCAAAATTATTACGTAAAAAAAATCTTCCATACTTTTTTTAGCGTATATCATCTTCGAACGACCACGTTTGGAGACGCGGAAAAGATGTTTCACTTTCTCAAGATTTTCGCAATTTTTTCGTGATTCTCGCTTTTTAGTATTTTTTTTTTTTAATAGTATTTTCCTCGTAATGACGGAGAATGCTGCCAAAAATAGTTACTATTTTATTGCTCACTTTACTTTGACAAGTGGTTATTCTATCCCACCTGCTGCTTGACTTTTTTCCCCCACGCCCTTTTTTTTAGTAAAAGTTACGGCCCTTTTTAACGGATTAAAATATTGATGGGATGTTTACGTATTTGTGTTCATAACGAATTCCTGCTCAAGGAAAACACTCACTTTAATTTTCCAAATCCGTTTTGCACTGTTTTCAATAACAATAAAGTTTTATCGAATATCGCCCACGCTTCGCAAAAAATCTTTCTGTCACTGTAAAATAAGTTAGGAGATAAATGCTGCAGCAAAACTAACTACGAAAGATGCTTGTGACTGACTATAACCTACCTTAACAACATTGAAATGTTCTTTAAATCCGTTTTTATATGAGAGCCAAATGGCTTTTTTACCCCCTGGCTATTTTACCCCATCTTGCCCTGAATTAGTCAAAACTTATGGGTTCGTCAATACGATTTCACTTACTTCAGAATTTTTTCAACAATTGGTTATTTTCCCATGCGATTGACTGAAAATAATCCAGGGTACCAGAGACAGCCATGTGGTACGGATCCTTTTTCCCCGCAATAAAAAGAAAAAACGATACGTGCTCCGTCATACACGTCTCGAGCAGGCACGAAATAGAAACGGAGAATAATTTCGCAAAAGCGACCGGCGTACTGAACTTTCACCGCAATTAAACTAAAAGCACCATTTCTGCGCGGTTGCGTTCACTCCTCGACCGGAGGTTAATGGTTTCGCCGCGCGAGGTTGACGTAACGCAAAATATCGCCATCGCAGTCCCGGGGGCCGATCCCGGGCCCGTGACACATTGTCTCAATAAATGCCCAATTACTGGCCAATCAGCCATCAGAAGTGCCCACGTCGAGGGTTTGACATTTTATAGATAGTCATTTTCCTTCACGATTCTTCGTTATGGAAAATATTGATGGTATTTTTCGGATAACGCTCCATTTTTATTCTTTATAATTTTCATGATTTTTCGATCTTTTCGAGCTAAACAAATGAAAAACTCATTTTTTGTTTTTTTTCTGTGTTGTCATCGAGTTGTCGAAAAATTGTCAATGCCAACTTTGAGAGACAAAACTTTTCCCCGGGTTCTCATCCAACAACTCACACGGTAGTTCACGGTCGAAATCCGATAACGGGGTCAAGTTTCGCGGCTCGAGTGTAAACAACGTTTTTACTGTACTAAACACAATATCCAGAGATGGTTTATAAAGCGAGGAAACCGATGACCTGGTTTCACGGTCCGCGGAACGTGAAGTGGCCTTTTAGATGGATCTCGAAGCATGACCCCTTCCAGGCGGGACCGATCAAAGAGCTTAGTTTGTCTCCAAAGTTCTCTAATCGCGGAGAGATTTACGCACGAACGCGCTCACAACCGTGAATAACTTGCGATGCGTTCGAGAAACTCAAGGACAATTTTTATCATTCCAATGGGAAATCCGATCCATAAACTGTAGAGAAAAAAAGTACTTCATACACTGTTCTCTCGATTATGTGTTCTGTTGCGAATGCGGGGTTCATGAAATCGAGGTTTGAGTGTATTCTGGTTTTTGGTTAACCATTTGGTTCGAAATTCTTCAGGGATTTTCCTTTGCGGAAGGACGAAGTGTATCATAAAGTTATGGGGGTGTATAAAGTGTTGTTACCAGAGGTCGCTCGTGGCCTCTACTTTTCTTCGCGATCGGTTCTGAATTACTGTTGTTGAAAACACTGGTCCGTGATTCGACGATACATCGCTTCCTTGTGAATATTTTTTTGCCTGGAAATACGGGTGTTTTCGATTTTACGCGTTGTCGCATTCGTTCCTTTGCCCCGAGCTCGGTTTTCTATATATTATTAAGAATTCATTGTTATATGTTAGACTTTACAGTGTTTAAAATTTTTTTTTCTACTTTTTGCAGCTGAATTTCTGAATTGAATTTCAATAAAAAAAATATATGAACGAGAGATCGATAATTTTTTTAATGAAGAAACTAAATTTGGTGCAAAATTATGAAATGCCGTACCGAAGTTTGTAATAAAAATCAACAATTATTATTATCTTGGAATGTGATCGATGCCTGAAGAAAAATTGAGTATATAATTTAGTTTCTATATATTTTTATTTCACAAATTTAGACTGAGACAACGAAACAGAATATTACACTTTATTGAAAAAATTTTGCTTAACAATAAAAAATATATTTATTAGTATTTTATATTTTATCATAACTCCATGAAGATGTTTTAAAATTTAATATATTTCAATTCAAATAAATTAAAAGTTTGTTTGTAAAGAAATCTACATTTTGGCAAGGCTAAAAAATCAAAAATTCTTTAAAACACAGTGCAAAAAAACTGCATGACATACAGTTTAGGAAAAAGATGAACTCGAATAACGTTCTCAAAACTGCACCTATTTGAATTCCAACTCATGCAAAATTCAAACTTGCATGTGGAAAAATTCGAGGGAGGTGCGACTCGGTTCGTGGCGAGGTTATAATCGCAAGAACGCAGCCACGTGGCGTGTGCGCTTCTGTGATTGCAGAGTTCAGGGCCGTAATTACGCGACCTCGGGGAGACCTTTCGCGGGGCCGCGGGGCCCCCGTACCTTCCCCCCCCCCGCTCCTACCCATGCCCCGCGGAGCCGTCCATGTGCACATGATGTATACCCGATATACGCGTAATGAATGCCCGTTGCTAAATCCCTGCGCGCACTTGTACATACCGGAAGCAGTAGTCCCGGCGGCACATTAACCGAGCTGGAATTTCTACCGTGAAATTAAGGAATCTCGAGCTTCGTAAATCTGTATCAGTGAAATTCGACTGATTTTATATTTAGTACAGCAGAGTTGATAAAAATATGCACCGACAACAATTAAAAAATTTTTGCAAATATGCAAAAAAAATGGTATAAATATACTGACAAATATCCGCAAAAAATAAATTACAAATTACAATTTGTTAAAATAATATTTTGTAGTTCTTGATGAAGGCAAAATACTTTCTGATACCCTCAAGTCAGATAATGTGCCCTACCGAGTTTAGTCTTTAGGTCTCTTTTCTCATTGAACGCCACATATGTCGAAAGCTTGAAGAAATAATTGTTTTGTCATTTCTATTGTGTATTTTCAAGAAATAAGCTCCAAAAGATTGAAAATTCTCACAGCTCATTTTTCACCTGTCCGCCCTTGGAAAAGCCGGCTTGAAAAGAAACCGATTTTCGCTGCAAATGAGAGCCGCGTGATTGCGGAGTCATAAATAAATAGACGAACGGGTAAATAAGTGAATAAATCAGTAGCTGGGTTCCCAGGTCGGCAGTATCGCGGCGCAGAGAAAAGTGTTGATTCAATGAGGGATAACCGGGTCTTCATAACCCCGCGTAACTGCGTGTACCCGCGAGGTTGCGGCCGGGAACGGCCCGCGGAAAACTCGCTGAGATCCCTTCGAAAGATAACACATACGTAACAGGGAAAACGCGCTATGTGGCCTGGCCTATACTGAGATAGGGCGGGCCCCCGCCACCTTTTTCACCTCTCGATAAATCTAAAAGGTCGTTACCAACTTTTTTTCACTGCAAGCCATATTTTCATCTGCCAAGTTTTACATGAATCCTGGAAAAAGTGTTCAACTGCCTTTTTTAATCAGCGCTTCATCAACACGTGTACCCGTTTATGAACTGTAATTCGGGCGTTGAAATTTAAATAAATTTATTTCCGTAATTTTTCTATTAACTTAAAAATAATAAATTTATCGATTCTTGAAGTTGGCGAATCAGTAAATGGGGCGGGGCTAGAGTAGTACATGGACGCTACCGCAAGGGGCGCCAGCTGAGTGTCAGTAACTCCGTTAAAAAACTGTTTTTGAATTTGAATTTATTCTCCATTATATTATGATTATTAAAAAATACAAATTATTACGTAAACTAATTATTTGCATCTTTCTTTTTTAAACATGAGAAATTTTACTAAAGAAAAACTTATTAGCAAAATAAAGATCATAGAAAAAGCCCTTACATCAACGAATGAACAAACATTCTTGCTTAAACACGACTTAACAGGAGCGCCACGATGCCCAAAAAAAGGGGGGAATGAATCCAAGCCAGCATGTCGTGGCGCACGTGCAAGAACACGCAAAAAATCTTTCAATTTCGCGATCTCACCGCAATATATCTTGGTAGCGCAAAATGCAACAAGCGTACCCGCGCAATTAGCACAGCATAATCAGCCACCGCCGGGACAAAACGTGATGTATTGGACGCGATGTTATCCGACCTTATTTCTACGTCGATGGAAATAGGATCTTAATTCCAATTAACCTTTATGGTTCAGTATCGCGATCACACAATCGACAAACAAAGCGAAAAAATGTTTATAAAAAAGACGATCATTTTACCGAGGGTTTACAAACTTTTGGGAGTATTAGAGTCTCTTTAGAAGTTTTATAAATTTTATAAAATGAACGAACAATCAGAATTGTCATGTCATAGATGAATAAAGTACCTAGTACTTCAAATAAAATACAATTACTCGAACTTGTTCTGAAAACAACGCAAAACTACATTAAAATTCCAGATGCAACTCAGAACTATGAGCTCCATGTTTCCTGCATGAGTCGTAACACGAACACGCGTCACTCTTCGATAAATTTAAGGAAGCGACATTTTGGTGATAAAGAAAATTTTCTTAAACTCTTATAACGACCTTATAATTACCGCACAACCTCTTTATAACAGCGAGATTGTTTTTTTGTTTGTATTATTAGATTTTGCAAGGATTTATTCTTCATCGGCGATAACAAGTGCTGCCTTTATCAGGGGTGATCGACAATGCCGCAAACAAGAAGCCAAAATGCCGACGAGGAACCCCCGGGGGTCAGCCGGGGGTCCCAATGATTACGTATAAGTGACTCAGCAAAACAAGTGACTCCTTACAAGGCCAGGGCCGTACCTAGGGAGGAGCTATATCGATACTTACAATCAGAATTTGAAATTTTCTGCAATATTTAGACGTTGAAACAAGTTTCCGGATATTCACAGAATAGCCTAAACATCATAAGGGTGAAAATTGAAACAATCAATCAGAATCAATCAACGATAAATCATCTTTAATGAAAATATCAGGATCGACACGAACGTTTCACCTCGTTGCGTTATACTTTGCCCTTATCATCGATCCTAAATTTTTAAACTGTCAGTGCAACAATAACGCAAATTATACGTTTCTCTTCTATGAACATCAGTGTCATGCGGTTCTTTTCAACGAGTTTCTTCGGCTGTACGTAACTGTTAACATTCTCTATGTTTTCAACTCGGGTTCTATTGTTTGGGAATAAAAAATTTGTAATGAATCATGAAGAATCTTTCAAGAATAATATTTCTTGAATGAAACTGTTTATGGATTGTTAATGATTTATTATAGGAAATGGTGCGGATTACAAACGAACTTTGTGGATAGAGAAAAGACACTTTTGTTATGGCACAAGGACGTTTATGAAGTGAAAATTTGGTATGTTGCTCGATGTGGTAGAGAATCGAAGCGGAAATTTATTGACGATCTCGACGATTCCCCGTGGGTAGAGTCGAGGAAACAACCACGCCCGTTGTGCGAGGACGCGGAACGACTTACAGGTTCAATGTGGAACTACCTTGATTCTATCCATGAAAGTCATTTCTTGTGGAGCCACCACCCACTTATGATAGTAGCCGAAAGATCTCTTATAAATATATCAACGTCGGCACCTTTTCTCTCTCGTTCTCCTTGCTCAATGATTTCTTTTTCTTACTTTTTTTTCGTGGTTTTTGTTCTTTACTTCTAGAATTTTCAAGCGTTTCAACGTATTGCAGGAACTCTTTTATTTGATTTTATTTTCAAAATCCAAAATGACGAGGAAATGGGAGTTTGGATTTAATTATTCTGTAGTGTGAGTTTTCAATTTCGTGAATTCAAACGATTAAACAAATTGAAAAATTCAAAAGATTAGTTTCATAGATTTCAATATATGCAAATCGAAATTTCAAAATGTCATTACCAGCCATTTCTTGCATTCAAAAATTTCATGCGTAACCTAAAAAATCTCATATCCAAATTTCAAAAAACTTATGAAAAACAAATAATCTGAAATTCATACACTTTCTCTTAAATAAACACTATTCAAACCATTACAGTTATTTTTCCGGAAACCTCATAGACTTACTATATTTCAGAAAATTATAAAAATGTCAGAGATTCCAAAAGTCCATAAAATTATATTCATTATGACGAAAAAAAGCGAGCCAGGATAAATGCGTATTCGAGGAATGAAAAACGACGCGGATAATTATTCGTTTGTTCCATCTCGGCGTCATTGCATTTTCAGTGGCGTAACTTACTCATACCGTGAGAGTCATACGAGGGGGTCAAAGGGGTCACCGCAGAATGCCTCAATGTTAATCACTCATGGAATAAGACAAACGCTATCATTATAAAACCCCATGCTAAATGTCACACACCTGTGGTTTCCGCGCGAAATGATATTTACGCATTGCAAATGTAACTTTCACAGTATTATCAACATTTTTTTCAAAACTAATGAAATTTCCAGAGAACGTCTGAAGAATATTATGAAATTTTCCAAGACTATCATGGCATCTGATGAAATTACAAATTCAAACTGTTAAAAGTTATTGACAAGAAATTCCACAAACTTTTTAAAAATCCCGCAAGTGCCGAGATTAGGTTAGATCATACTTGAATAATGTCATTCAAAAAGCGTGAGAAAAGCACTACAGAAAAAAAAAGATTAAATAATGGTGGCGGCTACTCAGCACGATTAATACCGATTAAAAAGCCCCGAGGAGCCAGGCAATTCCGTGGGCGAAGTAAGGTAGCCCAGTTTTTTATTGTTTTCGTTTTTTGCATTGCCCACGTCCCGACCTTCTGGCAGAGTAATTACTCCTAGCGATGCGAGCGGCTGCCGGTTTGATCCACTGGCCCCGAACTTATAATTTAATGCTTAATTATATAAGGGGGATCCCCCGCGATTCGGATAAGCCACTGGGCGGACACGGCGACGTGCAGGAATTCCAATCCCCCTTTTTCAGGGATTCAACGTACTGGCCGAGACGTGCACAAGTTACGAATTCCCAACAGACTTTTTTCGGGGTATCCCTCAGGGAAAGAAACCTATCGAATTCTCAGAGTTAGGGAAATTGCTGCGACGGACGATTTTCCTTAAACGATCGTTCAATGGTCCAATCTCCTCCATTGAACGATCTATGGACGATTTTCCCACACGAGATTTCCTCGAAAATCGAGAAAGATCGCTTTGTAAGATTCAAAGTTGCGCAATGTAACCGGGAAGTGAGGGGTTGGTCCCTGACGCGCTTCTTCCCCGGCCAAGAGAAACCACGAGCTCGGCACATTCCGCGGTTTAAAGCCTCCGAGTGAACATAAAATATACGAGCCGAGCGCTCTCCTAGTTAAATTCACCTCGAGAACTCGGCGATTTACGACAAATTTAACTGACTTAAGAAACGTTTTGTAACGCGCGGCCCAAGATTTTCCTTTCCAACTGCGGCAGGGCCGATCACACACGTTGCCGCGTTTTCCGGAGCTTTCGAAAATCGTCCTGAAATTCTAATTCTGGCAAGAATCGATTCACCGTAAAATTCTAGAACGTAACTTCCTTTCAAGTTTTCGTGAAAACTCAAAATTGACAAAGTTAGAGATAGCTGAAGGTGGGGAGTCAGCGCTCGGTGCGGTAGCGTCGTTGAACTATCTTGATTACGCCCCCTTTTTATGAGAAAAACGATATTTCACATGTAATATAAACACATACTTCACATTACATAATTCAGGAATGACAAAAACCGAGAAAAATCGCTTTTCGAGATTTAAGAGCTTGCTTCTACGTATTTTCAATCTTACAATAAGGAATTGTGTACCATTCGAGTGCAGAAAATGTTTTACATCATTGGCGTACAATGTGACCCGACTGTGAATGGTCCGCCGTTTTTCAATGTACGCTTTTTTCGTAACGAGAGGCACTTTGTCGATTCCAATCGACCGTTAGAATAATTCGCCTTCATTGTAAGGGAGCCGTGAACGATTTATAGCTAATTATCGGTACGACCGACACATACCCATCGTCGCGACTCGCGAACCGTTTAGACATTGTGAAAGAAAGTGCGCGTGCACTGGAAGGAAAAGGAGCGTACGCTCACTCCCAAGTACGTGAAAAAATAACCGTAGAAGATATCGTCTGATACCGCAAGAAAAACTTGATTAAATCGATCGATAATTTGTTAATTTTGATGCCACAGATCAATCTACATACTGCCATAAACACTTATGAACATAAAGCATCGCATGTAACTCATCGTAGCCACGACTTGATAATTTCTAATGTTGTGTTAATGTGGAACGCGATAAATGCAAATATCGACGAACTGACATGATTGCATTTGCATTATACAAGCCGGTGATGTCCGCGGATTTATCTGGACCCCGGGCCTTATTTATTTCGAGTTATGGCAAAACACCGCGGGACTCGACGCCGGGCCCAATAACGTACGGTAATGGCAGGCACCGATTGACTCTTGTTGCCGATCCCTGTCGACGCGCTTTTTTCCCTTATCGCGACACGGGGGACAGGCCGACCTTTGACCCGTCGCGAATCCACCACGCCCACTTGCTCTTTTTATGGGAAGAATTTCGGTTTTCGACTATGACAGTGTTTGTACATTCTTTGAAGATATGCAGGATGAAATAATCGACAGTCAGAGTCAAACGGTCAGTGAACGTGACGTGAGGAAGTTAGTTGCATGACGCTACCGCACAGTGCGCTGTTTCCCAATTTTGGCGTGACTGATTTGGGTACATGACGCTACCGCATCGCGCGCTGTTTTTTAATTTTAAAATCTCAACAACTCCGTCGGTTTTGAGTTCAGAAAAAAGTTTTAAAGATTCTTTCGATTCGGATTTTCACGAGGAATCGACTGTCATTGGACTTATTATTGATAAAATTTTCTTTTCATCCCTAAGAGCGACGTGGTATCGGCGAAATATGAATTGGAGTTCCTTGGAGGTAGTTTTTAATTATTTACAACTTGACAGATCTCTCGCGTGCAGCCATGCGAGAGCGTGTCCTGCGAACGTTTCGGATCGGATTTACAATCCCGCCGCAATATCGCCCGTGTAAACGGATACCTCCGAGGTCGTAAGAGCGGGCATAAATTTCGCGTCCTCGTGGGTATATTTGACTATTACAAGCTAGCGAGTAATGCCCGATGATCGGATCTTGCGCCAACACTCCTTGTCAACAAATCGTCGATCGCGTTCGTATTTCCTTTCGCGGACGGTTTCTCCGCTCTGCAGAATCGAATTATCGATTTCCAAGGGAATAGGAAAACTATAGATGCAAGAAATATTTGAAAAAATTTTCTGCTCCATGAATTGGAGATTCGATGTTAACCAATCGGAAAATAGGGCGTGGTCGAATTAGTTGCATGACGCTACCGCACCGTGCGCTGATTGTAGAGCTTCAATAGTTTAAAATTTTTCTTTGGAATGTGTTTATTATTATTGTTTTTTTTTTTTAATAAAAAACTGACAAATTTAGGAATATCAAAATATCACTCAAAATTTTAATGAGTTCTCATAAAAATAAGTAATTTTGGGAAAATTGGTATTATATTTAAATTTTTTTTTATTTTGAAAAGTGAAGAAAATATCTAAAAGTCTAAGGATTTTGAATAATAAAAGATTATTCGAAAAACATGTGAAATTCAAGAAAGTGTTCATGGATTTCGTAGATTGCTGTCATAATCATCATTTTTGCAAAATGAATAACATTTTTTCAAATTTTTTATTAAAAATCGATCAAATTCAACAAGTATTAAAAAACTACGAAAATCTTGTTAGGTAGGATAAGTTTTCATAAAATTTAGGAAGTTGTGAGTTTCTTATTACGTTTGATATTTCGAAAATCAACAAGATTCTGAAAGACATTTAAACTGTAAAAAAATGTCTGTAATAATAATAATAAATTCAGAGAATTTCTAAACTTTTAAGAAGTTTTCGTAAATTTTGTAAGTTGGGTTCTTAATTGAATTTCCACATAACGTGCATGACAATTTTTGTTTGTTTTTTGATACAAATTTGAAAAACTTGAAAAGTATATGAAAAATCTTCAATAGTTAAACAAATTTTTAGAAAATTTGATGAAAACTGAATAGTTTTTATAGCTCAAAGTTTTCGAAAATATCATCAAAAAAAAAGTTGATAATTTAGGATATTGTCAATAATTCTAAAATATTTAAAAAATTTGTGAAATTAAAGAATATGTTTATGAATATGAATATGGTGTACTGAAATATAATCATTATATTTCTTCGAAATGATTGTTTTTTTTATAATAAATACATGAGACACTTTATAAGTATAATAGAATAATGACATCTTAATAAGCTGAAGAATCAAAATAAAATTTCGAAAGATTTTTACGAAATTTATAGGAGATTTTAGAAATTTAAAAAAGAGACAATTTGAAAGATTTCCGATAATTATAAAAAATTCAAAAATAAGTAAAATTCAAATAAACGTTCAGAAACCTCGTGAATTCAGTTCGTTATTATCTTTCTTGAAAATGAGCATTTTCATGTTTTGTTAGTTTATAATAAAAAAAGATAAATCATGATAATTTGGACAAATTCATATAAAACTCAGTAAGTGCTCAAAAGTTTGTATTATATCTAGAATTTCCAAAATTAAAAAAAAAATCATATTAAAAAGATTGTCAATAACTGTATGGAACCTAAAAAAGTTATCAAAGTTCATAAAATGTTATTACTTCGTAGATAATAAAAAATTTTGTTAATTACATCAAACCTCATAAACTGTGTAATATCCTTTACAGATTTTGGAATCAAAAAATAATATTGAATGCTAGGAAAAACCCAATCATTCAGCAAAAAACTTTGTTCCTATCCCCCCTTTATACTTTGGAAAATAATTTCCCGAACTTCTCAAAATCACAATTTATGTTGTCGTTAGCCTCTCTCAAATCTTACTTTTATGTGCGCATAAAATTAACTAAATGCAGTTAATTTCGCAGAAAATATGTACGTACTTTAGTTCAACTCAAGTCCATAAGAAGCGAATACAGGAATTTCAACTTAATGAAGTCACGTCACTAATCAAGGAAAATTTTCTGGTCCATCCAATCTTGGTTCGCGCAAATGAGGAAAGATCTAGGGCGATTTGTTCGACTGAATGGCGAACGTGAGTTGATTATTGCAGGAAAGTGAACATTTTGGATCCAGAGCGTAGTGAGAAGCAGTTTCCGATGCTGTGGAAGTACCATATACGAAAAAAATATTTTAAGTTTTCCCACTATACATTGCAAGTCAAGGCCTAAAATAAGGAAAAATTCTATTTTATAATAACTGATCGCCCAAAGCTATTGTTAAAGGGGAAAAAATCAAACGGATGTATTCATTATTTTTTCACTTGCGCCCATGAATTCCAAGACACGGGTTTTAAAAATCCGCCCCATACTAAATGCCCTGACAACGCGACTTCCGGTCGAACAAAGCCGGGTCCGTGAGATGTCAGTGCGGAAAAGAATGGCGGCATGCGTTTCTTCTGGTGGCGAACAGCATGTAACACGTAGCAGCATCTTGTATCGGGTCCGAGGCCCGCTTCATGGGCCAGTTGGTCTGCTAGTGGTGCAGTGCCATTCGCGAGCCAGCTGGCTACGGGGGGCCAAGACGAAGCAAGCAAGGCTCCCCCTCGCCCCCTACGCATCCCTCTCCCCCACCCCCTTGTCGAGCATGCTTACAACATCAGATGTACCCCCTGATAAAAGTCCCAACACCAAGGAGGTCGGCGGGGCCCACGACACCGATGCTTTTCTATCAATTTCAAAATTCGAAATTGTCATACAGCGAATATACCTATTGTTTTTTGACAATATTTTTGTATATAATTACATTGTTAACAAATTTTATACAATTACATTAAATTTAAGGACTGGCAACAGGAACCTGCAAATTGCAATGGCTTCCACATTTCAAATTATTATTCGTAACTCTATGTTGCCCCGGAAGTTACGATCGTGATTTAATGAAAACCAAACCTGGATAGTCACAAGAAATGTCGTGTCATCGAGATTCGTAAACTTTTTTTTTATATGGTTTTTATTTCCTCGTCTGTTCTCATTTTGCACGTCATCTCGGACCACTTTCGAGCAAGAATAACGATCTAAAAGCGTGTTAATCAAAAGCGCGGCTTTTGTTTGTAGATCAAAATCGGTACTGTGAAAAAGAGATCGATTTTGGGATCAATCAAGGCAGAAAAACGAAGAGTGAAATCGATCAAGTTTGCTATAGTTTATTGCAAAATTATATTTTTTTCTGCTGAATTATAATTTTTATTTTAAAAGTGCCAACAGATAGTTAATAACGATGATTCAATTTTCCATGTTTAACAATAAAAATTCTAAATTGCAATTTTTGAGATTTTAACTTTCGCAATATAACACGTAAATTTCTACGTCAAGTTTCTGATGTTTCACAAATTCCTCGAGGGTGTCCACCCCTGAATTCTACCTCTGCGTTCGCCCTTGAAATTCCATTCTGCAAATATAATGAATCTTAATTAAATCAGAGTAACACTCGAACGAAACAAAAAACCTTATCAGAACTTACTTCATTTTGAATTCCGTCGTATTTTTCAAAAGAAAAAATATAAGTTTCTAGAGATTATTGGACCCCATGAATGCACACAAGCACATATGGCGAGTCAGATATCACGTTTGTTTATGGTGTCCGCGTGCATGGTGCATTGCTATCGTTGCACTTGGTTGCATACGAGGTCATTGCAAGGTTGCCTCGGCAAGAGGAAGATGCGAAGTTCGATTTATGGCGAGCCCCGACAGAGATGATAAATTAACCTCGAAATAGATCGTTAAACGCAGTGAAGCAAACCGCGGCCATTTTTTTTTCACCACAGTTTTTTTTTATGTTGGCATAATTAAAATGATTACTGTTGCCGCGGTTCGATGATGTTTAGGACGAAAAAATTTTACCGTTTTCCACAAGGTGAATAAGAATACTGTGCTACAAGTTGAAAAAGCGACGGATTTTGTGTGAGCGTGAACTATTCCTATTAAAGTCATAGAAAATTTCATAAAGCTTTTATAGAAAACTATGAAATATTTTTTGAATTTCTATGGAAATTCAAGTAACTCGTAATTTCATTAAACGTGAGCAATTTTTTTAGCAAAAATGCCGTAAATAAAAACCTAAATGGTTTTTTGATCAATATCTATGTTAGTGCGATTTGTCATTTTATAATTGTTTGATCAATGTTTTTACGTAATTCATTACGTAATTATTACAAGTTAAAATATAATAAAATAATTAATATATATTATATGATAATAAAATATATACCTTATATATACATATATAATACAATAATACAATATATATTATAATATATATAATAATAAAATAATTTTAATTATATATATATATATATATATATATATATATATATAATCTAAATTATATTATATAAAAAAATTATTATTACGAAAGAAAATAATTATATAGGTATATGATTACGTAATTATTACAAATGATATTCAAAATTTTTAATTATGAAAATTATTCATAAAAAATGTCAATAAGGATGTTGTTATATTACTAATAATATAATAAATTATTATAAAAATTTTAAGTAAATTTTCAGTTGTAATTGATATTTATATTATCAAAAACTGATTAATTGTAAAATATATTTAAAATTCTATATACAAATAATATATGATACGCTTGAAAAATAATACACCATATGCTCAGAAAATGATTTTAAGAAATTATTAATGATGAAAATTACTAATAGAAGATGTCCATATTGACATGAATATAATTACTATTATTACAATAAATTATTATTAAAATAATCAACATACTAAAAGAATATTAATAAATCAATATTTAAAAAAATAATCATGAATTTTTGTTATGAATGAAAATCATTATCATTCAAAATTCATTGATTATAAAATATATTCAAAATGATATTAAAAAATTATACCTCGTACGCTGAAAAACTGATAATACAAAATGAATATTCATGAAAATTGTAAATAAAAAATGTCAATACTGATATGAATATTAAGACTATTGATATATTAAATTATTATTCTAATTTTTAACAAATTACTATTATTTAAAAGTTCCTAATTTAAAAATAAATCTAAAGCGATATTCAAGAAAGATGCACGATATGCTTGAAAAATGATTTTAAGAAATGAATATTTATGAAAATTGTTCATAAAAAATAATAATGTTTATATGAATATTATTACTATTATTAGGAAAAAATTATTATTTAAATAAACAACAAACTTATATTATAATATTAATAAATCAGTATTAAAAAAATATGTACAAAATATTGTACAAAATATTATACAAATACTTCGATTTTTGTAATTTACATTAATAATGGGCTGTACCCGTGAATATTTGAATAAAAAAAAAAATTATTAGTAAATTTTCGGTGTTAGTTCAAATTAAAATTATTATTAGTGAATTCTAATTCAGTATATTAAAAATGATATGAAAAAATGATAATTAATACCCCTACAAAATGATATTCGAAAATGAATATTATTGTAGATTATTAATAAAAAATGTCGAAATTGATATGAATGTTTTTACTGTTTATACGCTAAATTATTATGGAAACTATCAACAAACTAATATAATAATATGAACAAAATATTGCTATAAAAGTTAATAATGAATCTTCGATTATAATTAAAATTATCAAAACAAAAAATTATAATATATTAGTGTACAAACGGGTAATGCTTATTTACCGAAACGAAGAGTTACAATCCTAGGCAGAGCCGAGGATTTTATTCTTTTCGTTAAAGTAAGCTTTTACCGGCGTGTGCATTACGATATTTTATACGATTATAATCTAAAAGGCCATCCCAAATGACAAACTTTGAGGTTAGAATCGTATAAATTTATTATTCAAAATTTTTTAAATGATATTGAAAAATGAATATTCATGAAAATTAATAATAAAAATGGTAAATATTTATATGAATATAATTACTTTTATTATAATCAATTTACATAAGAGTTATTAACTAAACAAAAAAAAATATTAACAGAAATACATGAATTACACAATAATTTTTAAATGATATTAAAAAATGATACACTGCGCACTTGAAAAATGATAAATTTTAATAAAAATGAACAAAAAAACAAGTTCAGCTCCTACCTGCGGACTTTTTTCCGATTTTACTTATTCATGTTTAATATAATTCTTCGTTATTCGACTTTTCATAGAAATTTCATAAAAATATCACCAAAGTTTGTTTTCTATAACAGCGACTTTGATAGAGATCGTAAGATACCATTTTCACCACTTCTCCAACTTCTTTTTTCATTACCCCACAAACAACTTTTATCATTTTTATTTGTAGAAAAAAGGAGTGACATTTCCTGATGCACATCCTATTCTCACGAAACGTTTCTTCATTTTTACTATAATTCATTACGTAACCTTACATCTTCAAGAACGACCTTGAAGTAACCTCCCCTCCTCCCCAACAACACCCCATACATCTCGGTACCCGAGCTTTCAAGATTTTCATCTACCGAGGCACATAACGAAGCCTGAGTAAAACATAAAAGTTTAACGAGCGGTGCTGTAAAGCTAATTGAGGCACCTTAAGATCCGACTGAAAAAAAGAAATCGTGGGCGGCAGCACTGAGGGGGAAGGGGGAAGAAAGTCGCTTTTGGTGCACCGAGCTTTCGCATATCAAAAGTCAATCACTTTTATCGGGAATCCGATCGACTTGAGTCTCCACGATGTACGAATGCATTTGCAAATGAGGGAAGAAGAATTTTAGAATTTAGGAATGAAGGAAGGAACAAGAGATCGATCGTTTTTTAATGGAAATACATTTTTAGCAATAAAAGAGAACACACGCATTTCGAAAAAATAACTGGAAACGATCAGCATACCGATATTTCCTTACAATTTATCGATATTAAATACCGAATGATTCCGACATATCGGATGACCAGATGCCGATTTTTTTTCGATTCCCATCTCTG
The DNA here is from genome assembly GCA_030522825.1 of Platygaster orseoliae. Lineage (NCBI taxonomy): Eukaryota > Metazoa > Arthropoda > Insecta > Hymenoptera > Platygastridae > Platygaster > Platygaster orseoliae. The sequence continues at coordinate 15,599 of JAPYZL010201707.1, read as the reverse complement.
CCTTACGGTACATGATCCACGGTGTGAAAAATCGGTGTCATGATTTCGGCGCAGTTGGAGATAATCGGAAATCGATCGCGATAAATCGATAAATCGGCGTCGCCACCGCGTTGAGGATCGGACGACCTCATGGGAACCCACGTGGCCCTGGAGGTTATTTCAATGCGATGCGAATGTGGGAACGCCACAAATCCAATGCACGTATTTGACATTAGCGATCGATTGATCGGGGCGTTGGATCGATCGATCGATTGATCCACGCCCGCGGTATACGTATATATGCACCTTTTCCTTGACGCAACCACGTGGTGCCATGGGAAACAAGACAATGGGAAACGCGAGCCGCTCGTGCATGGATAATACCGTAATTTTTTTTTCTTTTTCCGCGAGCGAGCGATCTATCGGTTTCGCGCTGATCTATGCTCGTGACCTTATTCGGGAAAAAAGCCGCATGAATGATGATGCTATTGCGGGAAATTTTCGTTCCGAGGTAGGAAAATCGGTACGATTCAAGTGGTTCAAGGTTCAACGCTTGAATGTCTCCAAGGGTGATCCAAGTATTCATAATTTTTACAAAAAATAGAACTAATTTTGTAAGGGCAATGAATTTTCACCTTGAGTTCGACATGATTGTCGATCGTCGTCGATGTAGAACGAACCGATATCTCATTACCAATGAATCCTAATCACTTGGTATCCGCGTTGAGCCGGCCATGAAAAAATTTTCGAATTTGCAATTAGATGAAATGTATTTGAAAAAATGTCTAATTCGCGATGCGGTTACGACCGCAACGTTTGATGTATGCGCTTTAATGGTAGAGTTCACCATGCATGCCAATGGACATTTTGCATTTCGCGGGGCCGTTATACAAGGGGAAATGCCCGAGGCGCGGTGTTAAAGGTCGCACACGTGGCCGATTCCAAGGGGTAATTAACGCCGTAATTAGCTGAACGGGAGAAGCTCATATTTTGATACGTACCGAGGCAATGTTGCGTTCTTCATTACATCTGACCGGCTTCCGCCGCGCGTCAAACTCGCTGCGTTCAGTGATCTTGGGGCTCATTTTAAAATTACCTATTTTAATAATTCATTCATTTAACACAATCGAAAGATTCTATTTTCCAAAACCCCTCGAGGGATGAATCATTTTTTTTCCACAGTACATAAAAGAACAGAAAAAAACTCGAAATCATCGAAGGAATGTAGTTCTCGTTCCTGTCATTACTTTCCGCTATAAATAGCCAACTATTTGCGACTACGGAAAAAGTTGCAACTTTTTCCCAAGCCGCGCGCCATGTTTTTACGTTCCCGTTTGTACTTGCTTTTTGCTCTAAAAGGGTTTCGGTAAATTGTACGCGGTTGAACATTGTAGCGAAAGCAATTGAAACGCGAGGCATTTACAACGTTTGATTATAACATCTTGGTACTTGCTCGCGTACTGACCTCGGTGTAATAAAATTTGTAATTAGAATCAACGGATTATAGCTGGTAATCGCGATTTCGAAAAGAGTTTTAGAAAATGTAATTTTGCTCTCCGAATTACGTTCAATTAACTTGGAAATCATTAAATTAAAGCTCCCGTCCACTTCGGAATTCAGTCATTTCCTGTGCGAAAAAAAAAGCGTGTCCTCTCGTACGAGGCAATCAAATCCTCATTTTTAAAAAAAAGCCATTCAGACGACCCAACAAAAAAATCGCAGACATCTGCGGGCAAACGCTCTAATTTCCCCCAGCAAAGATGTCTATCCGCAGAAGAAAGACGCCGAGGATATCGCGCATAATCCCGGCGTTCCGTGCAAACGAGACTCGAAAATAACAGCTCTGGAATAAAAGGGCTTCCTCTCGCACAATGTAATGAGTCGTTCATGAAACGCGATTTTTCTCGGGAACCGAACAATTACCGAGCAGGTGTCTTTCAAAACCGTTCGTGCAAGATTTTTCAGCGCTCATCATCCGGGCCCCTTGGGCGCATCATGCAACGAAATCGCGGTCTAATGCAGTGCGTTGGATAAGAGCGTGTCCGAATATAATACAGAAGGGAGACAAAATTGGGTTGGCAGAAATTAATGGTCACCAGGACAATATACACTATTCAGCAAAATACGTAGAAACATGGATTTATGAATTATGAAAAAAGGTGTGGAATATTGGGGATGAAGAAAAATATATACACTCAAAAAAAAGGATGTGCAGTATCAGTAGAAAGATGTCTTGACAAAACGAATTTTTTTCGCAGCAGTGAAATCCTCGGCTCTGCCTTGGATTTTGACTCTTCGTTTCGGTAAAACAAGCATTACCCACTTATACAATAACATATTATTATTGAATTATCCTTTTTGCTATAATACAACTCATTGTTCGAATAAAAAAACAATTTATATTTTTTCAAAACTCTCAAAATTTGGTTTCTCCAAACTTAATACGCATTTTTACCTGACACCAATGTACGAAAATACTTGATCTTACAGAAAAAAATTTTCTGTTCGCTCAACAAGAAGGGCCTTTCATGGCGGAAAATAAATAGAGCCACGATGTATAATCCCCGATCTTGACGAAGCAGCTCTGTCATCGTTTAATTGCTCCTCGTGGCGCATTAATCGCGCGTACACGTCGTAATGAAGTGTTTATAAATAAAGATTTGCATAATCAACGAGTTTGTTGACTAGGAAGAAATAAAATCCGCGATTTACGAGGAAGTCTGCCCTTTCAGACCCTTTTTTCTTCCCTACCTTTTTTTAATTTCTCTGCAAAATTAAACTATTCCATTATTTAAAAAGTATTGTAAATTTTAAAAATTTGCGATACCTCACCAGAAATTACGACCTGCGTCGCTAACTCAAAATACTACTGCGCATTTCCGTCATTCAGCCCCCTCCCCCCCTTACAAGCCCCTCCACGTTCTTTACCCACGGAGGTCCTTCATCTTTCTGCTCGTTGAATTTTCTCTTTACGCCGTACGTGACAGGATCTCGGTTAACCACGAGTATCTGGATCGTGATCATTATGAGCCTTGCGGCTTCTGCGAAATGGAAAAAGAGGAAACTCGCGAAGAGCCTTACATCGCGGTTTCGTTTTTATATATCCATAAAATTCGCAACGGACGTGGTCGAATATTCATATTTTTCGCTGCGCGGTTTCTTTTCCCCCTCGTGATTTGTTCACTTTCGATAGATTCGCGCTGATTTTTTGCACGATCTTGAATAGTTTATAAAAATCTTGGCAGTTCAGTGATTTTGATCTAGTTGATATTCTTTATTGTTTTGGAGAAATATTAGCAGTTTTTGTAAAATTTTTAAAGGTTATACAGTTTTTGATACTTTTTTAAAGAAGATTTAACAGTTTTTCTGAAAATCTTGAAAGTTTGATATAGTACACCTTATTGAAAATGAAATTTAATCTGATGTCAAATTTGACGTAGGAATGATGTCAGATCTGACATTAAATGCGACGTAAGATCTGACGTTAAATCTGACAATAGAGATTGACAAAATTTCATTTCAAGTACGCAACGCATAATAATTTTGACAGTTTTTAACAGTTTTTTGATAAGAATATTTATCAGTTTTTTTGACAATAAATTTTGAAAGTTTGATATAGTTCACCCTACTGAAAATGAAATTTTACCTGATGTCAAATTCGACGTAGGACTGATGTCAGATCTGACATCAATTGCGATGTAAAATCTGACGTTAGATCTGACAATAGAAATTGACCAAATTTCATTTTCAGTACGTAAGGCATAAGGCATAATAATTTTGACAGTTTTTTTCCATCATGCAAAATTTTGACGTTCCAGACAGTTTTTAGAATCAATGAAGTTTTTCAAGAATTTGAATAGATTCTGAATAGTTTCGGCAGTTGCTAAAGAAGTTATCTTCGTCGGTTTTTTTGACGACTTTGATAATTTATTGATTTACAATAGTTTTAAAAATTGAATCTTTGTAAAAAGCTTTGGTTTTAAAAATATTAACAATTTTTTTAAATTCCGACAGTTTTGGCAGCTCTTTTGACATTTATTTTACAACTCATATTTGTTTTTGTTTTTGAACAGTTTGATCAGTTTTGAAAGTTTATGAACATTTTTACTTTTTTTACTGTCTAAAACAGTTTGTAAATTTTTCGTAGTTATAAAAACAGTTCCGACAGTTTTCATTATTTCAGAACAGTTTTAATAAAAATGTCGACAATTTACAGCGATTGTTCTATTTTTTTGATTTCTAAAAAAAGTACTTATATTTTTGAAGGTTTTAACAGTGTAATGATTTCGATAATCTGGAAAATTTTTCATAAGAAATTTTCGAAAGTTTTGAAAATTTAGACAGTTAAACAGTTTATATTAATTTTTGAAATTGAATTGAAATATTTTTTTTAGACATTCTGAAATTTTATTCATTCGTTAAACCTAATAAAGTGAAACAGTAAAATATATTTCAGAAAATTTGTTTGCATTTATGTACTTTAATAAATTCCAGAATACACAGAAAATTTTTAATTCAATATTCAAGTATTTTTTCATATCTAGTGATTTTTCTTGTTGTTGAGTAGAATCTACAATATTTCATTTGTGAAATGTTCAGAATAACCGATCGCTAGTACGTTTCGAAAATTTTTACCAAATTTTCTTGACTTATCAAAAAATTAATGCCATATTCAGAAGCTTTGCTAAAAACTGTTCCCAATCCAAAATACTTCAAAATTTTTACAATATATTCCCATATTTATTCAAACAATAAAATATATTTTATTTTATTTTATTAACTATTTTATTAATTTTTATTTATCATCTTTCATTTATTGTTTTATTTCTTTGTTTTTTTTTTATATTTTATTTCAGTTTTGCAATATACTCACAATATTTCACAATTTTCTTATGGAAGAATATCAAACAGTTGAAGACATTTTGGAAAATGATTTTTCCCAAAGATTATTCTTTTGATTCAGAAGAAGATTATTCTTGTTGAAGAATATTAAATAGTTAGGGCAATTTTCTAAACTTATCAACAAATCAATGCCACATTCTGAATCTTCGCCAAAAAATTGCTGCAAATCCCAAGTACTACAATACTTCACAATTTTCGTCTGAAAAAACATCAAATACTTGAAGAAATCTAGTGTATATTAAAAAACTATTCTTTCAGTTTGAATAAGTAAAATTTTTACTAATTCAATTAGTAGGTGAGTTATTTACCATCGAATTAATGAAATTCCACCTGTTATATTAAATAGTTAAATTCTAATAGTTAATTAAATAGTTAAATTCTGCTACATAAATTAGTGATTTTCAATTAGTGAAATTTTTGAAACGACTGAACATTTAGTGAATTTATTACTTATGTGATTATTGACATTTTCACTAACTACATTAGTAGTTTCAAATTCTACTATTCATTTAGTACATTTTTTTAAGTGACTAATGAAATAATGAATTCTCACTATTTCAAAAAGTAATTTGATGGTCGACGATGAAATGAGTAAATTCAATATATGTGACCGAATATTTAGTGAATATTCTATACATGGAATAAAGTTAATTTTGCAATGAAACTTTTTAACCGGCGCCTGGCGCTCGAAATATCTTGAGAAGGGGGAGCGAAATGAGCCGGACGGGATTCGAAGCGTTATGTGACGTTATCTAAGTGATAGTAATCTCGGCGTGATCTTGGCCTGATATTTGCCCGACCTCGGCCTGACCTCGTCCTGACCTTCACCTGATCTTGGCCCGATATAGGCCTGATATTGTTGTGATCTTGGCCTGATGTTGGCCCGACCTTGGCTCGATCTCGGCCTGATATGGCCCGATTTTGGCCTGACCTTGACTTGACCTTTACCTGGCCTTGACCTTAAGAGGATCTTAAGATCATCTTAAATTTTCTTTGATATCTTAATTTTTTTCAATCATAACATTTGAATGATTGCTTGGTTGTATTTTTTAAAAAGTTTCACTTCTCACGCAAGGTCTTAAGCTTGGTAATTTTTTTTCTTTTACTTTTTAAACAAATAAAAATAGTATACCAATAACAATTTATGAAGTCAACACATTCCAAATTCATTTTATTAAGATTATTTTCCATGTATATACAGTAGTAATTCACTAATTTCTTTAGTCATAACTTACTAATTCAATTAGTAATCTAAAATCACTATTTCTCTTTTTCAATTAGTGAAATTCCACTAATAGTTAGTATTTTTCTTCTAATTCAAATTGAAATAGTAAGTACAACAAATCGGTTATTTTCACTTCCCTCACGAAAAAATATTAAACTCTGAATTCACCCTTAATCAAAACTACTGAAAGTGTCAAGTACATGATTAAGCCGCAATTCCTGATTTTGCGTAAAATAATCCCCAAAAACTTGAACAGTCATCAAACAAATCAGACTACAAAATCAGGAAGCAGAAACTTGACCGGAAACATAACCCGAAAACCCGAATCGAAAGCCATCCTCGCGAAACTGGTAGCATTCGTGCACCTGATCGATTAATCTCGAGATGAAACGAAAATTTGCCTCCCGTACTATCAGCTGCCAGTTATCGCCGCCTTTTCAATTAATCCTAAATTCCCCATTCACCGCGAGCGAGATTAAATTTCTCTCGTTTTCCATCGAGTCGCTCGCCGCGGATGCATTTGAAAAATGTAAATTGGCCAATCTCGGCGAGCAAGGTCCTCGCGTATACGATTCGAATTCCAGTAGAGTATCTGCGATCGGGATGGGAGCACGAGCAAAAAAATGCGAATGAAACGGAGAGGTCGCGTTCGAACCGGCACGGCGGGATGTTGATCTGGTTAGGTTGCTGGCGCGACCGGATCGGCGATCGTCTTGTCGGCGAAGCTGGAGGATCGACCTCGGCAGGGTGTGGCGGGTCATCGCTTTCTCCAGGAATGTAGCCACCGTGTTACCGCGCCCAGCGCTACTGAACCGGCTAGCACCATGGCCAAACGGAAAGAGGAAGTGACCACTTGTACAATGACAATGTACAGTTGATCTCCTTGCTAGAATAAGTCAAAAAATGATTATTTCGAATAGTCGTTCTAGTATTAACTTCTAGAATAGTCATTTTCAAGTAATCGACTATTCTGTCTTCTCAAATTTTGGTATTTTGACTAGTCGGTTTTAACTTTTATTAAGTAAGTCAATTTCGCGACTACACTCAAACCTCGATCGAAGTCGTCGCTTCAGTCTTGTGCGACTTCGATCGAGGGCAATAAGTCTGTCAAAGTAACAAAAGATATCTGGAAAAAATGTATTTTTAGGGTTGGGTTTCGGTAGCGCGCAGTGCCATATCGTTTTTTTTTCCATTGTCCTTCAAGGTCGTAAATGCTATTCTTAAAACAGCGGAGAACGTGGGACAATAGAGAAACCCATAAAACTGCCAAGCGTGACTAATCGTAAATTTTCTGCGACTTCGATCGAGGTTTGAGTGTATTTTGTTGGATAATTTCAAGTTTCAATGGTGCACGAGTTTATTGTGCATAAATATTTTGTGCATCGGTCTATTGTGCATATTATAATTCTGTGGTGTCCCGGCATAACTGAATAAGTCCATTTTGCCATAAGGCTCATTTCACATTATATTCTGAATAAATTTTGAGCCTTATAGCAAAGTGGACTTATTCGGTTATGCCGGGACACCACAGAATTGTTTAAATTCATAAAAAAACATTTATTGTTAAGAATTATATTAACTTGTAATAAGCAACCTAAAATTGACGAATGCTTCTTAAAATACAATTATTGTTCACAATTCCATCACGATAATTTATTCATAATTATAAAATAAGTAATTAAAAAATACTTGTAAATAATACCGATACTTGCTTGCGTTGCTGATCTGTAACTCTAGTGATTTTGATTTCTATCAAAACATTATAAGAATTTGTATAAGATCGACCTTATAAAATTCTTATAAGAGAAAACTTTTTTAAAATAGTAAACTTATAAAAACCTTATAAAAAAAGTTTTACTTAGAAAATTTTATTTCCTTTAGAAATTTTTGGAAAATAATTAAAAAAAAAATTTTTTCTATGTAAAATTTATACATAAATTTGTTTTGTAAGAAATTTTTTTATTCAGTTTTATTTTATTTTTTAACTTTAGTTGATGACTATATTTTCAAAGTTTCCTTTACTCTTCGTTTTCTATGTTAATACGGTTTTTTTAATAGGATTTTGTGAAATATTTTATATTGAAATATTTAATAAATAGTGGAATTTCATATGATTAATTTTTATGAGATTTTAAAATTTTTTGTAAAAGTGTAACTGGTTTTTATAAGGTTTTTATAATAAATAAAAATAATATATATAAACTGAGTTTTATAATATTTTCATAATTTTTTTTATAAGAATTTTTAAAATTAAAATAATATTGTAGACTTTCTGAAAATATAGTAATTTTTCTAATATTTATAGTACAAATTACTGGGTTTTTTTTACATTGTACTGAAAATACGCGAAAGTGGAAATTCATTAAATAAAATCGGTGGATCACATGGATCCACAGAAAATGAACCTGAGAACGAGATTTTACCATCGTTATTAAAAAATTAACCAAATTTTTCCAAACTGGTTCATTTAAATCACAATAATTATAAATTATTGATTCTATAATTTTTCCACTTACGTATTCATCATTACGTGCGTGTTTGTTTATTTTTACGCATAAACACACGTCACACGCCCACACACATAAATACATATTTCATGAAATTCGCACCTGAATTTAATGATATATTATTAAAACTTGCAACCTATCATTAAAAAAATTGCAGAGTAGGTCAATTTTCATTGATAAACGGAAAAATTTCTACTTTTTAACAGGAATTATTTATTTTGAATTTTATATATTATGATTTTTTAACGCCTATTTTTTCATTGAAAAAAAAAAACTAAATTAAGAGTTAAAAATAAAGACCAGTAAAAAAAGGAATAATTATACTATAGATTCAATTAATGAAAAATAAAAATGTATCTTTTTGATATTTTAAGTAAATATAGTTAAAATCGACATTATGATAGTAAATGATCCAATCAAATTATGAAAACATCAACAGAAATTTACCTTCCTTATTTATCATTTCGCTAAACTTTTTTGACATTTTTCGAAATTAAATGTCCAAATCACAAATTCTTTATTGTAGAATATTTTTTGTTTAAATTTTCAAATATTCAAGCGAAAAATTCTTATATATCGAACGATTTACACATTTAGCAGTGAAGTTTCAGGCCAGAACTTGAACACGATAAAAAAATTCCATTTTTTCTAAATCTAACTGACTTCGAATGCATTAATTCTCTATTTATTGATACAAATTCACTTTTTATTTCAATAACAAAGTTTACAGTTTTTAAAATTTCTTATCCAAAATATCAAGATCATAAATCTTTTGGAATCCAAAATGTCTATTTTTCATTAGTTGAATTTAGACCTACAACTATTTTCCATTCATTCATTTTTCAACATTTTCAACTCTCTGATTTTGCAATAAACTCGATGGAAAAATCCATATAAGATATGTATGAATTTAAAACACTGAATAATAATGGTAAGAAGCATTTTCTTCATTTTTCAACATTTATAAGAATGCAAACAATTGGTTTTATCATGCAAAATATTACAATTTTTAACATTTCTCATGGAAAGTACAAAAATCAAACTTTTTTCTTATCTTGAAATTTGTATTTTTCAGTATTTGAATCAATAACCATAACTATTTATAATTTTTCCACTTTCTGGCTTTATTTTTTACTTTTATTTTGTAGTGAATTCAATAAGAAAATTTTGATTTAAATTTTATCAGATCTAAAACTCGCAATAATTTTTTTTTTTATTTAAGAGTCTAATTACACACATACATTTTTTCAATTGTAAAAAAAAAATTCCAAATTTTTACACATCCATCGATCAAGTTTTTAATCTTAATCAATAACTTCGAAAGTCTCTTTATTGCAATTACAGCTTTTCGAAAATGCAATAAACTGTAGTATATGAAGTGGATATAAATAACCAACAAATCTGCGGATTTTTTTTACAAATCTTTTATTCCTTCGTTTTTAAACTTCCCCGACCACATCGTAAAAACAAATAATCATATAATTACCCCCAACTACGGTTCATCAAGCTCATTATCATATGAAGCTCTCTGAATGCCCAGCATTACATATTTTGGGCCAGAAAAATGAAAATCGAAACTGCAATATAACCCTAAACATTCTTTAATTTGGGCCTTATGCAACGGCAACGTTGCATTTGCACAAGGCCCAAACTTCTTAAAGCCCAAAATATTTTGGGCCTTATGGATTGGGCCCTAATAGCGAGCCCCAAGTTTCAGATTCCCAATTCATCAGGCCCAAATACTTTTTGGGCCTTATGGATTGGGCCCAACTAGTGAATCCAAAATTTCAGGTTTTTAATTTATCAGTCCCAAATTCACGAGGCCCGAATTATTTTTGGGTCTTCTGGATTTGGCCCAAATAGTGAATATCAAATTTTAGGCCCCCAATATATCAGGCCCAAAATATTTTTGGGCCTTCTGAATTGGGCCCCAACAACGAGTCCCAAATTTCAGGTTCCCAATTTATCAGGCCCAAAAAATATTGTGAGCCTTATGTGTTGGGCCCTAATAGTGAGCCCCAAATTTCAGGGTCCTAATTCATCAGTCCCAAATTTACAAGGCCCAAATTATTTTTGGGCCTTCTGGATTGGGCCTAAATAGTGAATCCCAAATTTTAGGTTCCCAATATATCAGGCCCAACTTATTTTTGGGCCTTCTGGATTGGGCCCCAACAGTGAGTCCCAAATTTCAGTTTCCCAATTTATCAAGTCCAAAAATAATTTGGGCCTTGTGAATTTGGCACTTGTTAATTGGGCCCTAGATTACAAGGCCCGATTGAAGTTAATTGAATTTAAATAAATTTAATTGGTAGAGGTATTTTTTTATATAAAACTTGTCACTTGTAGACAATTTTTGTCAGTCTCTGGAAATCTCAAATAGTCTCATCACGGCATCATTCCACATTTTCCAATCACAAGTTCTCGATAATTGAAACTCGAAATCGGCTGGCGTCAATCCCTTTCCATTTGTCACGAAATCCTCTTGAGATCGCCTCAAAGTTCACTCGATAAAGTTATGAAACGATTTGGCGAGAATGCGCATTCCCACGTCGACACCTCGCGGTTACGTAAAGACTCGGTTCAAGCAGTGACACCTGGAAACGTCTCCACGAGGAGAAAACCGCGAGCGCTTTTTCGCCGGACGTCATCGGGATCTCGGGACTAGGGATGTTCGATACTATTGGCTTCTCTCTCTCGCTAAACGACAGCTGTAATAAGTGAGAAAAGGACACGATGCGGTATCGAACATCCCTACTCGGGACGCGATCGATCCGCCGCCGCCGCCAAGAGACACCCGGGGAGCGCGGCCAACGTGACGCCTGCAATCGAGATCCCCGGAAAGGGTCAGGTATTCGAACTTTGCGAGAAACGCTTGCGACTGGTATTCCTGCAACACCTTTTCAATGTCTGGTCTCATTGAACCGGTCGATGAAGACGTTATTGCGAAACAGGGAATCTTCCTCTGGAATTTGCAAATCGACTGTTTTAGGTGCGATGGAAGGAAGGTGACTGGCACAGTTTCTAAACAAATTATCTTCGACAGTTTGTTTGGCAGTCTTGATAATTTATTGTTTTATGACAGTTTTTATAATTGAATCTTTGTAAAAAGCTTTGATATTCTTAATGGCTTTTGAAATATGAGCGATTTTTTTTAATTTCGAGAATTTTGACAGTTTTTTTTGAAATAAAAAAAAAGTCTGACAGGTCTGATGTTAGATCTGACGATAGAGATTGGCTAAATTTTATTTTCAGTAAGTTTGACGTAATAATTTTGACAGTTTTTTTTTATTTTGCAAAATTTTGACGTTCTTGACAGTTTTGGAAGCATAGATAGTTTTTTCAGAATTTGGATGTGTTCTGAACAGTTTTGGCAGTTTCTGAAAAAGTTATACTTGACAGCTTTTTTGGCAATCTTGATAATTTATTGTTTTATGAAAGTTTTTATAAATGAATCTTTGTAAAAAACTTTGATACCCTTAATGTTTTTGAATTATGAGCAATTTTTTTAAATTTCGAGAGTTTTGACAGCTTTTTTTGAAATAAAAAAAGAAGTCTGACAGGTGTGACGTTAAATCTGACGATATAGATTGGCCAAGTTTTATTTTTTGTAGTTTTGACATATTAATTTTGACAGTCTTTTTAACTTTGCGAAATTTTGACGTTCTTGACAGTTTTGGCAGTTTCTGAAAAAGTTATATTTGACAGCTAATTTGACAATCTTAATAATTTATTGTTTTATAACAATTTTTACAAATGAATCTTTGTAAAAAGCCTTGATATTCTTAATGGCCTTTAAAATATAAGCAATTTTTTTTAACTTTGAGAATTTTGACAGCTTTTTTTGAAATAAAAAAAGAAGTCTGACAGGTGTGACGTTTAATCTGACGATAGAGATTGGCCAAATTTGATTTTCAGTAGGTTTGGCATGATAATTTTCATAGTTTTTTTTTCATTTTTTTGACAAAAATTTTTTTGGCAAAATTTTGACACTCTTGACAGTTTTGGGAACATAAGCAGTTTTTTCAGAATTTGGATAGATTATGAATAGTTTTGGCAGTTTCTGAAAAAGTTATGTTTCACAGCTTTTTTGACAATCTTGGTAATTTACTGTTTTATAACAATTTTTACAAATGAATCTTTGTGGAAAGCTTGGATACTCTTAATATTTTTTGAAATATGAGCTTTTTTTTCAATTTCACGAGTTTTGACAGCATTTTTTAAAATGAAAAAAAAAAATTGACAGGTCTGACCTTAGATCTGACGATAGACATTGGCCATATTTTATTTTCAGTTGGTTTGGCATAATAATTTTCACAGTTTTTTTTTCATTTTTCAAAATTTTGACGTTCTTGACAGTTTTGAGATCATAGGCAGTTTTTTTTTAATGTTTGTTTGACAATTTTCATAATTTATTGTTTTATAACAGTTTTTACAATTGAATCTTCGTAAAAAGCTTTGATACACTTAAATTCTTTTGAAATATGAGCAATTTTTTAAAATTCCGACAGTTTTGACAGCTCATATTTATTTGAGATTCTAAACAGCTTTGGAAATTTCGAATTCTATTTGCAAATTTCGATTTTTTGTAAAAAAATAAGTAATAAAGTAAGTGAAAAAAATAAGTAAAAAAATTAATCGATTTATTGGTTATCGGAAAGATATAATTGCAAAAAAGATACTTTTAAATTTCTGATTTCTAGATTATAAACTTAATTGATGGATATGTGAAGAGTTAGAAAATTTGGAATTTTTTATTCAACAATTGAAAAAATGTATGTGTGTACTTAGACTTTCGAATAAAAAAATTCACCTTACAGCCATTGAGTAATTGAAAATCAATTATTGCGAGTTCTAGATCTGATGAAATTTTGATGAAAATCTTATTGAATTCGCTACAAAATCAGAGTCAAAAATTAAGACAAAAAGTGAAAAAAAAACAAAAAATGCTATGCTTATTGAATCATTTATGAAAAATAGAAATTTTGAGGTAAGAAAAATATTCGATTTTTATATTTTTTATGAAAAACGTTAAAAATTGTAATTATTTTGCATCACAAAACCAAATTTATTGCATTATCATAAATTTGTGTTGAAAAATTAATAAAACGCATCTTATCATTAGTATTCAGTGTTTTAAACTCAAACATTTTTTATATAGATTTTTCCATCAAATTTACTGCAAAATCAAGGAGTTAAAAATAATGAAAAATGAATTAATGGAAAATAGAGATGTTTTCAGTGATTCATTCTGAAAAATACTGTAAATTCTTGATTTTTGAAGTTCTTAAATTGAAGGTACACTCAGAAAAAAATCCGCTACATCCAAAACGATCCATCGTGTTAAATGATGTTGAGTGCTAGAGTTTTGGCCTAAAACGACAAATCGTGTTAAAACAAAGAAAATCGTGTTGGCATAAAACGATTTTGTGTTTTTCCAGGCGAACCGTTTTGTGCCACCACGATTTCGTTTTGTTTTAACACGATTTGTCGTTTTAGGCCAAAACTCTAGCACTCAACACCACTTAACACGAGAGATCGTTTTGGGAGTAGCGGATTTTTTTCTGAGTGTAGTAAGTTCCCATTGTTCAATTCACTTTTTATATTTATGTACTTCAGAGTTGAAAAATTATTCTCCGGGCACACAATACTCCAAATAAATTTTTTGCAACAACTCAATCAACCATTTCAAAATCTCCACAAATATTAAAATTTCACACAACATAATAAACAAATATCGTCACACATTTCTTCCGATTCCTCGAAACCCGATCAATACGAATTTTGCTTATTCTCTCAAAAGAACGCGTTGCAACATAAAAACGACATCAATTTTTTGCCATCCAATTTGCGATAAAATTGCCCTGAAATTTGAGGCTAAGCCCAAAAAAATTGACGGTTCTCCGGTATACCCAAGAGCTGGTGTCATTAGCGAAAATAAAAATGTTGACTGGCGGCAGTGACGGTAACGGAAAAGCGATTCATTCACGGCTTTGGGGCCGTGCATGCACGGCGCTCTTCTTGGTATACATACGTAGACGGGGCGCTTTATGAATGAAATATTTCCGCTGTAATGCGGCTCGCGCACGCAACGACTGAACCAAACGCGACCGGTCTTTACAGCACGTATATCCTGTAAATCTCATTTCGATTACGCTGCAATTTCCGATGGTCTTCGGATGATAATGCGAGGCGTTTTCTCGCTCGAAACTTTTCTTCCATTTCAAAACGTGCATGGAAAAATCGAAAAAATTGGGACCCCCTCCCCCTGTCTCTTTTTGGAAATGAATTAAATAAATTAATGACGTCGAAAGGAATCCTAAATCACTGAGTGAAAACAAATTCGAAAATAGTTGTTTATCCTTGAGATTTTTAACTAATTTCAAGAAGTAACTAAAGAAGAAATAAAAAAAAAATAAAAAAATATAATATAAAATAATATAATAGTAGGATAATAATAGTAATAACAATAATAATAATAATAATAATAATAATAATAATAATAATAATAATAATAATAATAATAATAATAATAATATATTATAATATAAAATAAGAAAAAATAAAAAGAACCAACTAAACTAACTAGAAGAACTAACTAAGAACTAACAAGAACTAACTGAGATTTTGAACTAATTTTAAGAACTTGTTGGAAAGTGATTGAAATAATTTATCACTTTTTTAAGTTTTTTTGAGTCATTTTTTCGAATCTCAGTCGCAGATATTTGAGAAAATTATGGTTTTTAAATATATTTTAAGAGAATAGATATTTATGCTATAAGGGAGAAAAAGGATCATTCAAACGAGTGCAAAGTTTGGGCACGAGCGGAGCGAGTGCGCAATTGCACTCGTTGGAATCATCCTTTTTGTCTCGTGTAGTACACAATATTTTTTCCCATGCATGTGTAAAAGTGGCCACTTCATTTTTATGGAACACAGGAACGAAATCCTCTTTTTGGAGTACTCGGAAATCAGCGGGAGTTATCAAT
>JAPYZL010201682.1:0-10378 GCA_030522825.1 Platygaster orseoliae | reverse complement strand
TGTTTAAATTTCAAACTTGAATAACTTTTTTGTTTTTGAGTTTTGTGAAAAGTGGCAGAGAACTTTTCGATTCAGAAAAATATGAAAAAAATTTGGTTAAAATATTATCCGTTTAAACTGGACGATGAGGCGATGAAAATTTGGAATCTTTAATTACAGTCGTAGTCTAGTGCGTGAGGGTAGGAATTAGGACATTTCTTATTGAAATACTTATTTTACTCACTTCAGAATAGAAGGAATGTTTTTTTTCTGATCTATGATATTGAGCGATGACCCGAATGGAGGCGTCAAAATCTGGCGCCGCTTTGACAGCCCTTCCAATCGACGTTGTACGTCGTTGCGGGATTCATGCGCGTCCCTCATTTTGATGAACTAAGCGGCGATCACGCATAGAATATGGAACTACCGAAATTATACATCGATGCGAAAGCCGCCGCACTCGGCAGCTGCATAATGCATCCCACGCCGACGCGACTGACAACGATAACGGTTCATTTACATTTCTCGTGAATTCGCGTTAGGGGAAAAAAAATATCAAGTTTACCAAAAAACACCTATAAATTAGAATTTCGATATTTTTGGACATAGATAAGCGAGGGAATGTATGTAATACGAAAATTTTGATATGTTTGCAGAAGTGATCTTCCATGTGTATAGCTTTTTATTAAAAAAAAAGCACTTTGTAATATTCAGTATACTTTTAATTGAAAGGATTAGGTATAATTTCGCGAAAAACAAAATTTTCAATTTTTTATGATTTCTTGAATAAGAAACTTTTGTGTTAGAATTAAAGAAGTTGTCTAAGTTTATTTTCTAAAATGTTTTTCTATTTTTGAAACGTATTTCTTTTTTTATTTCAAAGCTTTTTGAGTTTCAATGTCATGTTTTATTTTTGAAAGGCTGAATATAAACTTTTTTAGAACAAATTTAAAAAGTTTTTATTAGATATTTTAACTATAACCATAAGAGGAATACATATTAAATTTTTTTATTGTTGGAAATTTCGTTTCGATTCGTAACCTTTTACATAGAAAAAGTTTGTTTTATAATTTTGAAAACATTTTTTACAGCATTTAATTTTTACTGAAGTTGAAATTCTTAAATCATAATGTCAAAACTTTTGATATCATTCACATTTTTAAACTTAAAAATGTTTTGAGTAATTTCCAAATGTAATTTTCAACTGTTTTTCTTACGTTTACTTTTTTATGTATGATTTCTATCATAGATAATTTTTTCGTTTTTTAATTTCCAATTGTGTAAATTTAAAACTTTGTTGTTAAGAAATGAAAAAAAATAACTTAGTTCTTCCGAAAAACGCTTGAAAATTTTAAATTCCTGTACATGACATAAAAAATTTTGGAACATTAAAAAAAATTCTCGCCTGTTTTTCAGTTTTTCGTTTGAAAAAATTCAACTTTTTTATTTTCAAAGCGTATTTCATGTGAAATTTTTATTTCAAACATGAGTAAGTTTATTATTTGAAATGTTATGATTTTCTAATATATTTTTGTTAATAAAGTTTTTTAACGTTTGAAACAAGTCTAAATTCTTTCCATTATCATTTAAATGATCCAGACATGTATTCCATTACGTCACTTTTGAATCAGAAACAATCGCATACTTGAAGATATTTCAAATTCAATATGTGATTTTTCTCATTTTCTAGGGTACAAAATAAAATTTTTTTATTTATAGAAATCCTGATTCTTCCAACATAACTCTTTGAGTTCGAAAAATTTCACTAGAAATAGAAATAATGACTCGTAATAAATGCGAATTAACTAAGTGCTGCGAAACTAGTACTGTCAATAGCTTTCCATTACCGTAATCACTTCTCTTGAACTGTTTATTAACAACTCTCGAGATATTCTGAAAAAACCGCTGTGGAAACGAGAAAAATAACAAGAAAATTTCTTGACTAACATCAAAGTAAACAACACCTCTTTTAATTAATTTTTCAATAATCCTTAGAGTCTATAACGTAACGAAAGTTTCCTTATGCGATTCATAAAAATCTAAGTAAATTATGTTCAAGAAATCTAAAGGTTTTTAAAATTTTTTTTATATTTTTCAGAGTAATTATATACATAAAAAACTCATAAAGCTTTTAGATAATGTACAAAACATCGCTTTAAAGCAATCTATATTTAAAGATATTCAAATTTTTTACTAGTTTTCCGTATAGTATCAGTAAATTTTTCGATTACGGTAAACAACGAACGAATCCTCAAAACTTTAGGTATATTTAGAAATTGTTTTCAGGTCATTTTATAATTTCGCTGAAGAATCCCGACCCGTGAAAACTTGCTCAACATTTGAATTAATCCGCTCACTGTTTAGATATTGACCCTCTTCAGTGCTAAATTAATCGAATAATCCTGAAAACGTTAATTACTTCTCCAAACTGTTTATTCGCGTATTCGGGAAAACTCATTACCAACGAACTCCGAAAATGCCTGGAAAATTCAGAGTGCTCGCGTAAAATCAGTATCGATTCGGGGTTGATTTCGCAACATCTGCGAGTGTGGTTAACCACCCTTACGAAAATGCGACTTAACGGAGTCTCTCTCGAGTTTCGCGTGTTTACTTCTGCGGGATCTTGTTCCCGAAAGCATCGCGAATTCGCTTGGCGTCGAAGATCGCAGCTGAAATTCTCGGGTAGTCATGAATGCGATCACTAAAAAAACAAAATATCTCGTTGTAAGATAAATATAGTGTTTTTCATTGATTTGCGAGCTAGTTATGACGACTTTTTTGTACACTGAGAGAAACGTTTATTCCTTTGAAATAATAATCATTTATAGTACATTATTTATAAACATTACACTTTGTAGTTACCCCGAAATTATAAATGCTTAAAATTAAATATTATGCTGTTTTTATTGGTAGTGATGAGCATAGAAACGTTTTGAAAAATTGAAAAAACAAAAAAACCTGTATCGTTAAACGAATATTGACGTTTTTGGCAACTTGTTCAAATAACTCTGGAAGAGACTAAATGAGTTTCAATTTTTTTAAAAATTATTTCAGGACTAGTGGTTCTCGATGGTCCTCAGAACTCTGAAGAAATTTACAAAATCGCACGTGTAATTCATTCCCAAAAAAATTTACCTAAGAGAAAAATATGGTTTTGATGCGAATTTAGTATTTAGAATTTATTTCTCGGTTGTTTTCGGAATAAAGTTTTTCCTGAAAATTTTTTACAAATTCTAAGAACAATCGCGACTTATTTTTAAATTTCTGACATTATTTGATGTTGACAAAGTTTACAACGTTGAAAAATCACACGAGAATTATTTTTCTGAGATTTACCATCAACGATTTAAAAGCTCAAAATAGTCAATTTAACGAAGACCCTAAAAATTGTCGAAAAAAAATTCATTGAATCATCGACGATGAAATTCGTGGTTTTTAAAAAAGGTCTAACTTTTAAGATTCTTGTAATAAAAACTTTTTTTATAAAATTTTATTTCTTGTGGAAATATTTACAAAAAATATTTTTCATGAATATTCCAGTTTATAAGAAATGTAAAAGGCATAAATATTTTCTTATAAAATATTTAAAATTTATTACAAAAGTGTCACTGGTTTTTATGAAAAACTTCTTCTTATTTAAATTTATAAGGTCGACCTTATAAGAAATAGAATTCTTATAAGATGTTTCTAATTATTATTAGAATTTTGCTATTTCTTATAAGAATCAAAATCACTAGTATATAATTTTTGTCAGTGAATCTTCGAATTTAGAATTAGAATCATAATTTTTAAATTTCGGATTCAAATTTCCTAATTTGAATTATAATTTTTGAATTTAGAATTCAAATTTTAGAAGTTGAATCACAATTTCTGAATTCAGAACTCAAATTTAGAATTTGAATAAGAATTTTTATATTTTGAATTAAAATTTCAGAATTTGAATCAAAATTGTCAGAATTTTTAAACTCTTAAATTTTTCCACTGAATTCAGCGAATTTTTAAATTTTTTTCAGTGAATTTTTGAATTTAGGATTCGAATCAGAATTTTTAAATCTAGAAATGGAATTTTAGAATTCAAAACAGAATTTTTGAATTTTGAATTTAAATTTGAGAATTTGAAAACGAGTTTTTGAATTTAGAATTCAAATTTGAGAATTTGAATAAGAGTTTCTGAATTTAGTATTCAAATTTGAGAATTTTAATAAGAGTTTTTGAATTTAGAATTCAAATTTTATCATTGGAATCAGAATTTCTGAATTTAGAATTCAAATTTCAGAATATGAATCAGAATTGTCAGAATATTTAAATTCTTGAATTTTTTCACTGAATTCAGTGAATTCTTGAATTTTGTTCAGTGAATTTTCTAATTTAGGATTTGGAACATAATTTTGGAATCTAAAATTGAAATTTTAGAATTGAAATAAGAATTTTCGAATTCAGAATTCAAATTTTAGAATGTGAATAAGAGTTTTTGATTTTAGAATTCAAATTTCAGCATTTGAATTGAAATTTCCGAATTCTGAATTTAAATTTCAGAATTTGAATCAGCATTCTTTACTTTAGAATTCAAATTTCAGAATTCAAATCAAAATTCTTAGAATTTTTGTGTTCTTGAATTTTCAGAAAGTTCCTTGTTAGGGGTTTCGTCGACTTTGTTTTTTCAAGGTTTCACGTTATTTTTGGTATATCTCTGAAAAAAATTTTCGTGTGATTTGTCAATGTTGTAAACTTTATGAACATCATTATTTGAATCATTTCTATATAAATCTGGGAATATGGTACCTACTTTTTGATTTCAGTATTTCTTTTTTTTTTTGTAAAAATAAATAAAATCGGTTATTTTTTATCAGATATTGTAAATATTTGGACTGCACTAATTTTTCAAGAAAATGTCCATTCTCCTCGAAAATTAACTGAAAGTTATGGAAGCTAAGTTACTGAATAAAGTTGCCCGAGTTCTTCCAACTGAGAGTAATTTTTTTAAAAAACTTCTGTATATGACTCAACGAATTAAAGAAAGTATTTTTGGAAAAAGGAATTAACTTTTTATACCTCGAGACGTTTGTCTCATCGATTCCTTGCTCGCTGTCTTTTTCCTTTTCTGTTTCATCTTCATGATCTTTGACCCTTTTCTCGTTTGGCGCGATTCCGGCTTTGTCCGCAATAATTCGCGCTCGCCACTCCCTTAATCCCATTCGCGCTTCCTCTATCTCGTCTCTTATAATATCCGTCGACTCGGTCTTTGCGCTCGACATTCCACTTTCTTGAGGCTCGCCTAAGAAATAATTCTTTGAATATTCCTCTCGAGATTTTCCGCGATTTCGCGAAGATTTTCTTTTTCTCCAAAGATTCATTGATGAGCAAAGAGGATATCGTCTCATGGATTTAATATTATATAGGTAAATGAAATTCTAAGAAATTGTGGAAAAGAAATATTGCTAGAATACCAGATGTAAAAAATAAATCGATGTTATATGAGATTTTGAGATTAATTCATTTTAAATTAATTAAAAACTTGGAGGAATCTATAACTTTTTTGCATTTATTCGAAATGATTTCGATTTTGACAACTTTTTAATTGTTTTAAATCTGAAGCATGTCTCGAAAATTTCAAGAACTTGAAAACAAAAATTGATATTTGTTTATGTAGTTTTAAAACCCAGCGAAATTTTTTTTTTTAATTTATGTTTCGTATTTTCTAGACAAAATCTGCGATTATTCTTTGAAGTTGTATATTATGGCAGTTCATTATTATAATCAAGTTACGTTGGCTGTCTTGACCGAGTAACTATAGAAATTATTTTTATTTAGAACATTTTCATTTCTGAAATTTCCCCATAAAGTAAAGTATCATTTGTTTGTTTTTCGTTTTGAGAGTTTCTTTTTGCTGGTCGTCTTCAATTTACATGAAAAAATTTCCATTTTTGCTGCGTTATTTGAAAATGAGTGGAAAAAAATGACTTTCGAAACGAAAAAGAAATTCACTTTCCAAGTATGCCAAATTCCAAGTAGATGAAATCAAATCTCTAAAATTTTTTACATAGATTTTCACTGATTTCCTCAAGTAAATTTCTTACGGCAATTGCGTGAAATTACATATATAATACAGCACATATAACTTTTTAAAAATGACAAAAACATCCTATCATATGAGTTAATGAGCCCGCAAATCTGAAATATATTCATGGACTTTCAAAACTATCCGGAGATTCTGAGAAACTTCTAAAAGTACTGAAAAAACTTTTCTATTTAAATGTATGCCTGAGTTCATTTCCACAACTTCATTTCCTTTTTTCTCCTTTAAAATCACGATCTCCGGTTCTTGGGTGTTTTCCAGTTTTTTCTTTTTTCGATCTTCTTTCACTGAATGAAAAAAAATAATAGAGTTTGAAAATTTCATGTTTCTAATTAAGTTTTTTTATCGAATAATATTTTTTTTTTTTAATTAACGAATTGATTTTTTCTCATCGCTCTTATTAAATGAGATTGCAGTAGCTAATTTACAGAGAATTTAAAGTATGGATAAGGTGAAATTTTTGAGTAAAATGTTCATTTTTATTCATGACCAGTTTTTTTTATTTAATGTATATAACCCACTTTTTTATATTTTATCCAATATGTCATTGTTGTATTTAGTTATAAATTATATAGAATCATGCATAGCATATAAAATATTATATAATGTATAGTATAACATATTATCAAACAATACATAAAAAATAATATCAGTACTATGAACATTATTTTTCTAATTTTCAATTGACAATAAAAATTTACGTTTTGCCTCGTCGATCTTCTCTTCAAAACGTCTCGTTTCCATCGCGGCTTTCGTCCCGTCATCCCCGAAGGCTGCGTATTTTTCAATTTCCTGAAGTAACAAGTAGGTAAATGTCATTTAGCGAAGTAATCCCGTATAATGGATTGCGCCGAGGGGAACGAGCGAGTTCGTTTTTCGTCAAACCAAAGTTTAGAAAGACCAAGAGTGGGAGTAATTTGACTGTGATTTATAGTTTGACGAGTTCCAAACAAGACATTTTCCCATTCTTACAGAAAATTCCGTAATAATATTTTCTTCTTAAACCAACTGGGCATCATGGCCTACGGTAGTTGGTCATGATGCCCAGTTGAAAATAAAAACGAGGGCAAGGAATAATGAAGATCTATTTATAAATATCTCAGTGGCAGATACAGAAATATCATAGAATTTTTAATTCTATAGATCACGGTTTTACGAATTTTATTTGTAAACTTTGGCATGATTGAATTCTGTACCCTAGGATTAAAAGTTATGAGATTCTTCATCACAAAATTTACGATTATGTGTAATTCTTCCTTTCAGGATAAATAATTTTAGCTGTAAATTTTTGAATTCCCTTATTTGAAATTTTCTGAGTTAACAATAATTAATTTGAGATTCTATTAAATGATATTGCATAAGTTGAATATTCAAGATGATTTCAAATTCGAAATTCCTGTTTTGTAGAATTAGGAATACTATACATATTTTTCATATCCTGTAGCTCTTGAGCTCTATACTGAATTTGAGAATTCCCACAATTACACTGTAAAATATAGACTTCAAGAATTCCATTCTACAGGATTGAAAGCTCAATAATTAAATGTTGTGGAATTCGGGATTTTAAAATTACAGCATTAGAATCACAAAACTCTGCGTTGTAAATTAAAGATTCCACACTCAGGAAAATATTTAGTCAAAAGCGAACCTAAAGAAGTTTTTAGTCTTATCAACCTAAGTATTTCGTCACATCGACTATAGTTTTATTAACTCGATCAAGTATTTTAGTTAAAATGAGTGAAAAACTTTTTTAGGTTCGTATTTGACTAAAGATTTAAAGTCAATTTAAGTAAACTTTTCTCTGCGTGCATAATACTCAATTCAAAAAGAAAAAACTGTGGAATTCTCTATACTGAAATAAGCAAGTAAAAATTCATGTGAATCTTTATAATTTTTTAACTTTTGATATCTTAGAAAAATTTTCCATCTTTCGGTTTTTTGAACTTTTGCGTACTTTTTTAACATCTTTGTAAAACTTGGCCTCTATATTTGCAAACTCAGGATCGTCACTTATCACTCGGTTTTTTTTCTTATCTTTCTTCAATGTCGCACTTCTGTCTTTTTTTTCGGGTTCTTCAGTGTTTTGTGGATGAATTTCGGTTGTTTGTTGAGCCACGCGAACTTCTTTCATTTTGCTTTCGAGGGATTTTTGAAAGTGACTGCATTGGTCCAAATACTAATAAATGATGCATAAAAAAAATGAAATTTTTTTAAAGAAAATTTGAACTTCTATAATCAAAATAGTGCAAATTCAGGAAATTATGAAATATACTGCACTGAATTCTTTGAAATATAAATTCAAAATTCTTGATGGATATTCGAAAAATCATTCTTATACATTGTTAACTTTCTTTAATTTGAGGACAATAGAAATATGAATTTATAAATAAAAATTTCAACAGTAAAAAATTCTACGTAATATAAAATAATTCAAAAATCAATTTCTAGAACATTTGATTTTTTAAAATTCGGCTATAAAAAACCAACAACTTGACCATAAGTTCATTGATATTAGAACTTGTAAAAAAAAATACATAACTCCGAAACAAAAAATTGAAAATATTTTAATTCAGTACGAAATTTTTTATTTCGATGATTATCATACCTTTTGAATTCAAATTTAAGCTCTTTCCGGATATTGAAAATAAAGGCAAAAATAATCTTATCACTGCATCGTTCCAAAAAATATTTAATTACTTATATTCAGTCATTTTTCTTTTAAATTCGATCGTTTCATTTTCCCTTTTATAAATGCTGGTCAATCACTTAAGTAGATGGAAAATAAAAAAAGTAGTCTTTGTCTACGTTTGGTTTACCGATGTGAAAAAAGCTTTGTCGTGTTTGGAGTTGGTGACGAGAGCTTCGGAAGATTCTACAAGGTATACGATGCCATTGTCACCTCCGATCGCGAGTAATTTTCCTTCAACGTGGGGGGCTATAGCTCTTAACCCTTCATTGCACAGCTTCAAACTCGTCACAGGGTATCGCAAGGTCCCAAGTAAATCGTACACTTTGAGGTCCCCGGACGACGTTATTATGTAAAACACACAATGTCTGGACGTGCTCCAGCATCCAGAAGTCAGAGCTCGATGATCTAATCTGTTGAACCATTTTAATTCAATGCCGAGTTATTAGACATTTATAAAACTATATTTTAGGAATCAGTTTCATAGATTCACCAAACTGAAAAATGAACAGTCAAGAAATTCGAATTTAATGAACATGGAAATCTTCAAACGAAAATCTGAATGTAACGTACATAGTATATCAAGGTGAATAAAAAATTGAATAAAAATTTGAATAATTTTTTAAGAAAAAGGAAGAATTTGTAAATAATTTGAGTTTTTGGCAATTCTTAAGAATATAAAAAAATACAATGGGAAATTCGGATGGTTCTAAATTTAACAATTTTAAAATGTCTTGATAAAAACCATTAATAGAAGTTTTTGAAGATTTTTCCTAAAAGGTGACTCAAGTCTCGAACAATATTAAAACAGAATCATTGAGGCAATTCAAAAGAAAAAAAAATACTGAAACGTTAGATTGAAAAACTTGTTTTTAAAAATTACAGCATTACTGATGAATTTAAAAATGAACTGAAACATTATCTCTTAATAAAAATCTGTGGGAAATTGTTGAAATTGTGCAAATTTTCACATCTCACGCTAGTCCTTCATTTACATGAAATTTTGTACTTTCAAATACGAATCAAACTATTCAAATCATTAAAGATTTGTATGAATTGAATTGTTCATTTCACAAATAAAAACATGAAAAATGTTAAAATTTACGGAAAATAGGCTATATTAAGTTGAAAAATTTGAACTGATAATACTCGTCTTAGGCGAAGTTATTTTTACGCATTTCATGGAAAGGAAAAAAATATTCTGTACAGAACTGTTAGTAAATTAATTTCCCTTAACAAATTTTGATGTTGTTATGGAATAGGAATGGGTGAACTGATTTTTTACACCTCACTTGTTCTCGCTCGTTCTCAGTTTAAATTGAATAAGTTCATTGAATGGACTTTCAATATCAAAGTTAAGCGTATAATTAAATGTTTCATCAACTTCACGAAATTCACAACTTTGCGTTGAAGTTCGCATTAAGACGTAGTTTGTTCTAGTTATATTATTTCCAAGCGATTTGCTGTGCAAAAAATAAGACGGAAAATGGAATATACATTTTTAATAATCGATGTTTTATATAAATTGTGTTGTGTAAGAATAGTATATTGTGCGACTAGTTGGAGAAGGAGAACATTCCACGAGCGTGGAGTTTGCCGCGCGAGCGTAGCGAGAGCGGTAAACACGTGAGTGGAAT